>JAODAL010008145.1:0-120049 GCA_025379985.1 Phyllomedusa bahiana | reverse complement strand
ATTATATATAAAATATTTTTATTTTATCAGAAAAACTTAAAACAATTTTTTTGTAGGGAAAAAATAAACAGAAAAAATTTCCAAACAAATTTTAAAGGCAAAAGAAAAAAACGGGGGCCTGAAAAAAATTTACTATGATAAAAAGGCACAACTTTTTCAATTGGGGCTTTTTCCAAAATGGCTTTGTTTTTGTCATTTAAAAGAAAAAAAGAAAAAAACCGAGAACGCCGTGTTTAACCCCCAGAAAAAAGCAAAATTTTTTGTATGTCCTTTAAATTTTTTGGGGTTTTTTGTTTTTTTGTTTCGGAATTTTTTTTTAAAGCGGGACTGGGGGGTGTCACACAACGTTATTTGCTCATTTTTGGGGTATACTTTGGGTTTGGAAATTTGGGGAGGGTTTCTAAATTGTGGTTTTAAATGACTTTTTAAAATAGATTCTATGGGTCAGTGGGATTGAAAGAATTCCAAAAATTCTTTACAGTTTTTTTTTAAAATTTTTTTTGTACAATAAAAAAAAAAACTTTGGCCCTTGGGTTTACTTTTTTAATTTGTTTTTACTATTTCTTGCGGGTTTAAAATAACTTTAGTTTGGGTTTGGGTTTTGATATGGTTTTGGATATACTGGGTGTGCTTTCTTATGGGGTTTTTGTCATAAAGAATTTTCCATTGACTAAAAGGTTTTTTGGGTTTTTTCTTTTTTTTTAACATTTTATCAAACTTTATTATTATCCCCAAGTGAATTTCTGATCGCTGGTACTATATAACTCACTGTACAGTAATACTGTCTCGCAATATATTATACCTTTCAATGGGACACTGGTAGGCATCATATTTGACCCTGCCTTGAATAGATGTACTAGGTATACTTAGATGGCAAACCTAGAGCCCTTCATTAGATCTCGGGCCACAACAACCCATCTTTACCTACCCTCACCCCCTCCATCATGTTGTATGAGGCACAATAAGGTGAAGAGAGAGCCATCTCCATGTGCCTAAACCAGATCTGCACAACAGGAGGTGGGGTTCTTCCTGACCAGGACCACCCCTTGCCCACCTGGTAATGTCTTAATAAATGAAGCAGTCCCAACAATGTTACTTTTCTTGCATACACTTTACTTCATCAATTCTTTAAAGCCCAACATTCCTTAGGGCACATAATAATTTGTAGAAATTTGTAGAACGCCAAGGCGTTCGAGCTCTGCATTGCTGTCTCCTAAGACTGTGTACCGATGAAGGACATATATCAAGGAATGAGCTAAGTGCTATAATGTATCGTTGATGAACGTTAATGTGCGGCAGCATAACTGTGTCACAGGTTTTTATGAATGTATTTTTCTACAGATTACAGTGTGCCCTAAGGAATGTTGGGCTTTAAAGAATTGATAAGTAAAAGTAAATTGAAAGTAAAGTGTATGCAAGAAAAGTAACATTGTTGGGACTGCTTCATTTATTAAGTTGTTACTATTAGGGGAGTGAGGAAGAGATCCCTGGTCTAGTCCTACATGTTATGCAAGCCGTGTTTGACATAAGGTCCATTTAGTGATATAAAAGCACCTGGTAATGTCCCCAGAATGCCCACTACCGCCTATTTTGGAGTACAGTGTTATACGCAGGCCATGCCCTCTTAATCCTTAGGAAATACTAAGCCAGGATAACTCCTTTAATGGGGTTGCCCACCTCCCCTTTTTAAAACTAAGTTATTTAGATTTGGAAGAAAGAAAAAAAAAACAATACTTCTGACACGCCGCTTGTTTCAGTACTGTGCCTGATGGTCATCTATGTTCTTCCAGCTTTGTCACCACTGCAGCTTGTGATTGAGAGAAAGCAAAAGACCGTGGAGAGGACTTGGCAATGCAGAGCTGGAATCATCGGTGTGTCAGAGGAGGGTATATCTTTATTTGTTCCTGCCTTAGCTGCATAATCTCATTGCCCTTCGTCAGTACAGAGCAGAGCAATGCTGGCTGGGCTGCGTGAGAGGCCTGAAATGGCTGTCTACAGATGGGTGATGCTGGCTTGGCTAAATATCCCTTTTACTTTCCAAAGACCCAGTGGGTCAAAAGCAAATTGAGGATTTGTTACATCCAATAGAGGGCGCTTGAGCTTCTCAGCTCCTTTCCCATAAAGTCTTGTGATTAGCTACATAATGTAATTTAAAAAAGGGGAGGTGGGAAATCCCTTTAAGTAAAAGGTGTAACGGCTGGGTAGTGGATCCGCCGGACCACCGCAAGCGATGATAGCTAAGCCACGCCAGGGAACGGAATCTAAGTAGCCCCCGGTTTTCACCAGAGCCCGCCGCAAAGCGGGATGGACTTGCTGCGGCGTGAGGCTACCAGGTCGTCCCCCCTGACGTGACTTGCTTGCGGTGGCAGCCGAGGTGCAGCGTGGTACAGAGTCGTAGTCCGAGAGTCGTAGTCGTGGGCAGGCAGAAGGTCAGGACAGGCGGCAAAGGTTCGTGGTCGTGGACAGGCAGGAAGGTCGGGGCAGGCGGCAGAGGTTCGGAGTCGGGAAAACGTAGCGAGGGGTCTGGTACACGGTAAGGCGAGAGTATGCTTTTGGAACGCTTTCTCTAGCGCACGGGGCCAACATAGATCCAGCAAGGAGTGATTGTGGGACGTAACCTTAAGTAGGGGGAAGCGCCTGGCAAAGCCAATAATATCAGGGCGCTGGCCCTTTAAATCCCCGGAACGAGCGGCGCCGCAGCGGCCTTAGGACACAGGCACGCGCGCCTCGGCCGGCAGAGGGCGCGGACGGCACAGGAGCGCGGTCAGGTAAGTCCCCGGCTCGTCCCGCGGCCAGCGGCGGCACCCGGCCCCGGTGGGCACCCGGGAGGGGGACCACGGATGCGCCCGCGGCCCGCGGGCCGGGGAGCGGCGCAGGCCGTGACAGTACCCCCCCCCCCTTAGGTCTCCCCCTCTTTTTAGGCTGAAGAAACTTATGGATAAGGTCCGGGTTCAGGATATTGGATTCCGGTTCCCAGGACCTCTCTTCGGGGCCGAAGCCCCTCCAATCAACAAGAAAAAATCGCCTACCCCTGACGATCTTCATGTCTAAGATGTCCTTCACTTCAAAGACATCAGGAGATTCCAGCACAGGAGATGGAGCAGCGCTCCTCTGGGAGAATCGGTTCAGGACCAGAGGCTTAAGGAGGGAGACGTGGAAGGCGTTAGGAATCCTAAGAGAAGGGGGTAGGCAGAGCTTGTAGCACACTGGATTTATCTGACGGAGCACTCTAAAAGGCCCCAGAAATCGTGGACCCAATTTGTAGCTGGGGACCTTGAGGCGTACGTGTCTGGCAGAGAGCCACACCTTATCTCCTGGCTGGAACGTGGGCGGCGGCCTCCTTCTCTTGTCGGCCTGGGTCTTCATGCGGGTAGAGGCCCGGGTTAAGGCAAGTCGGGTCTCCCGCCAAATGGTCTTAATGTCCAGTACTTGGTTGTCCACAGCGGGAACCTCGGAAGTCATAGCCAAGGGGAGGGGCGGGCGTGGGTGACGACCGTAGACCACCAGGAATGGAGAAACGCCTGTAGAATCAGAGTCCCGATGGTTGTAGGAGAATTCAGCCCACGGAAGCAGCTCGGCCCAGTTGTCCTGACGGCCGGACGCGAAATGGCGCAGGTATTCGCCCAATATCTGATTCACCCTCTCCACTTGACCATTCGTCTGGGGATGGTAGGCAGAAGAAAAGTCCAATTTAACTTTTAAGCGAGAACACAGGGCCCGCCAAAATTTGGAGACAAATTGGACACCCCGATCAGACACGATATGCGAGGGTAATCCATGCAGACGAAAAATATGGTGGAAAAAATGTCCCGCCAGTTGAGGAGCCGAGGGAAGACCCGGGAGTGGCACGAAGTGGGACATTTTAGAGAATCTATCCGTGACCACCCAGATGACAGAATTCCCTGAAGAGGGCGGAAGGTCCGTAATGAAGTCCATGCCGATGTGTGTCCATGGGGACTCTGGGATGGGCAGAGGGACTAAGAGGCCCGAGGCAATCACACCAGTAGGCAATTGCCCCTCTCATGGATAGGTGTGTAAGCATTGTTCATTCAGTGACAAAAAAACAGAGAGTGGCCATAAATCGTATATACTCAGATTAGATCCCTGTTACTAGTGGAGCACCACAGGGTTCAGTAACGGGGCCCCATATAAGTAGACAGGCAGGCTTCGGGGGCTATATAGGTAGGCAAGCTTTAGGGGGCTATTGGGGCTATATAGGCAGACAGGCTTCACGGGGGCTATAGGGCTATACAGGCAGGCAGACTTAGAGAGCTATATAGGGGGCTATATAGGTAGGCTTGGGGGGGACTATGTAGGTAGGCTGGGGGGCTATGTAGGCAGGCTGGAGAAAGGCTATATAGGCAGGCTGGGGGGTATATAGGTAGGCTGGGGGGCTATGCAGGCAAGCTGGGGGTATATAGGCAGGCTGTGGGCTATATAGGCAGGCTGTGGGCTATATAGGCAGGCAGGGTATATATAGGCAGGCTGGGAGGTATATATAGGCAGGCTGGGGGGCTATGTAGGCATACTGTTAGAGCGGTGAGACTGTGGAACTCTGCCAGAGGAACTTTGTCATGGTAAATTCACAAACAGAGTTCAAAAAGGGTCTGGATGCATAGGATAGTTAATTGGATTCTGGAGAAGGGTCGTTGATCGGGATTTATTCTGAGTGCCTAAAATGAGGGTAATTGGCTTCTACCTCGTTTTTTTTTTGTCTTTCTCTGAATCAAAATTTTAGCACAATAGGTTGAACTGAATGGACGTCTTTTTTGGCCTTACAATCTATGTAACTAGTATTCTGTACCTTCTCCCATGGCTTTTATTTCCTCCTACTGAGAATGTTTTTTTGTCCTGCTATTGTGCTATGAGTATGACAGTGTGTCAGAATACTACCGTAGCCCCATGATTCACAAGACTTGAAACCAATATAGCATTTTTAGGACCCTCTAGATCAGGGGTGTCACTCTGGCCCATGGACAAAATCTGGCCTGCTATACAGAAAGTTTTGGCCCACCAAATAATTTCAATTCTGTATTACAGCTGGCCCGTGCGAGCAATGCTAGGCAGTTTTATCAGGGACCTGTGCCCCGAATAAAACCACAGCTGCCCTGAACCTGAGGTTGCTGGGTTCCGAGCCGCTGCTGTGGGCCTGGAGCTCCGACAGTCTCTCCAAGTGTATGTGTGTCCATAGGACACACATACACTTGAACACTGCTGCAGAACAGAGAGCGAGAGCTCACTGCCCCACAGTGTACTCCGGTGAGTTGCAAGCAGGCTTGCGGCCCTCTGGAGTATCCAGCACAGGCGGCATGAGTATGTCATCATGCACGGCATGATGATGTCACGCCGCCTGTGCAGGAAGACCAGGGGCAGCAAAGGCTTCAACAGGGGAACAGAAAAGAGGTGAGTACTGTTAGTTTTTTATTTTTAATTTGCCCTATAGACCTATCATACTGGGGGACCTATTATATATCTACCATACTGGGGGACCTATTATATATCTAACATACTGGGGGACCTATTACTTATAGAATGTATCTACCATACTGGGGGACATATTACTTATATATCTACCACACTGGGGGACCTATTATTTATATATCTACTATATTGGGGGGTCCTATATAACTACCAACTTACTTGGGGACTCTATATATCATGTACATATAACAAATTACTTGGGGCCCTACAAACCTGCCCTTGCCATGCTGACCTACATACCTACCTATCTATTTTCTTTTTTATGGGGGGAGGTCTGGCAGTATTATTTGATCCTTAAGTAGTATTATTATTTGGTCTTGGTATTGCAGAATTTTATTTTTTTAGTAACAATCATTCGTATGGTATATTTGCTCCATATATAGGTGTATTATTTTATGACTTTTTTGTAAGGTATTACACTGTCATACACAGGTAAGCGCTTAAATTGCCAAACATAAGACAGTTAGGCAATCAATAGCTGATCAGTTGGGTACTGACACTCAGCAAACGCACAGTTCAGCTGCACCAGAGCAGCACACGCTGCACAGTGAGGTACAGTTACGTGAAGCAGCGCTGAAGAGCGGTATCATTAACTGTGAATGAGGACTGCGTTTTAGTACCCTGAGCCAACCGTAACACAGGAGATGTGACGCGCTTTGCCTTCACTTCCCTTGTGCGCTACTACCGGAAGCACCCCATCCATCCCAAATTGATGGCCTGTCCAGAATAGGTCATCAGTTTATTTTTCTCTGGATGACCCTTTAAGTTTGTTTCCATATGAAAAGGTTCATTTTTATGTCAGTTGAGAAAGAAATACTTCCTCAATTATAACTTTCTTTTAGTAAATATTCAGGTCGACCCACAACTTTGTCCAAATTTTTACTTTTAGCCCACTGACTGTTTGATTTTGACACCGCTGATTTAGATCGTCATGTTCACTCTATGGATCCTTGTAAGGGTTCGGTGGATTCGCTGGACCACCGCAAGCGATGATAGTTAAGCCACGCCAGGGAACGGAATCTAAGTAGCCCCCGGTTTTCACCAGAGCCCGCCGCAAAGCGGGATGGACTTGCTGCGGCGTGAGGCTACCAGGTCGTTACCCCTGACGTGACTTGCTTGTGGTGGCGGCTGGGGTACTGCGTGGTACAGAATCGTAATCCAAAGGCGTAGTCGGGACAGGCAGAAGGTCAGGGCAGGCGGCAGAGGTTCGTGGTCAGAGACGGGCAGACGGTCAGGGCAGGCGGCAAACAGGCAAGGTCAGGAAACGTAGCGGAATGGACTGGTACACGGGTAATCAATACGGACACTAGACACTCTCTTAGCTCACTAAACGCACACCAACGATCTGGCAGCGAGTGCTGGGGGCGTAACCCTTATATAGGACCAGTGTCTGGCAAAGGACCAATTAACGGGACACTGGCACTTTAAATCTAGACCAGCTGTCGAGCTCGCGCTAAGGGACGGCCACGAGCGCGGCAGCCGTAACGGACGGGAGCGGCGTGCACAGGAGCGGGGCCAGGTAAGAGAGCTGGCGCAGGGACAGAGGGCACAGGGGTGATCGCGGGGAACCCCCCCCCCCCCCCCCTAGGTCTCCCCCTCTTTTTTTTAACCTAGCAAGGAGATCAGGTGACAGGTTGCCTTCAGGTTCCCTCGAACGCTCCTCTGGCCTGAACCCCTTCCAGTCAATTAGAAAGAACCGCTTCCCCCTCACTGTCTTCTGCGCCAGCACCTCCTTGACCTCAAAGATGTTATCAGAGTTGGCCACAGGAGAAGGCGAAACAGATCCACGGGAGAAGCGATTCAGCACCACAGGCTTGAGGAGCGAGACATGGAAGGCGTTCGGGACACGCAGAGTGGGAGGCAAGCGGAGCTTGTAAGAGACCGGGTTAAGCTGACAAAGTACCACAAAAGGGCCCAAATATTTAGGGCCCAACTTGTAGCTGGGTACCTTGAAACGGATGTATTTGGCCGATAGCCAAACCCTATCACCTGGCTTAAATAGAGGGGGAGGTCTCCGGTACCTATCTGCCTGAACTTTAGTACGAGTGGAAGCCCGAAGAAGAGCCTGACGAGTGACCTGCCAGAGTGACTTGATGTCCCGTACTTGGGCATCCACGGCAGGAACGTGACACAAAACGGCTAGGGGGAGAGGTGGGCAGGGATGTAACCCAAACACAATAAAAAAGGGAATGGCTTTAGCGGCCTCTGAGTCTAGGGAATTATATGAGAATTCCGCCCAGGGGAGAAGGTCAGACCATTTATCCTGACGGGCAGACACAAAATGTCGCAGATAAGAGCCTAAGACTTGGTTGACCCTCTCCACCTGCCCGTTGGTCTGAGGGTGGTATGCGGACGAGAAGTCCAGCTGCACCCGTAACTGAGCACAGAGAGCCCGCCAGAATTTAGATACAAACTGGACTCCCCTATCCGAGATGATGTGCAAAGGGAGCCCGTGTAATCGAAAGATGTGGTGGAAGAAGAGTTGGGCTAGCTGGGGTGCCGAGGGTAACCCAGGCAGGGGCACAAAATGAGCCATTTTAGAAAATCTGTCAACCACCACCCAGATGACCGTGTTTCCGGATGAGGCCGGCAGGTCAGTAACAAAATCCATAGCAATATGGGACCAAGGTCTCTCTGGCACCGGGAGAGGCTGAAGCAGACCCGCGGGTCTGAGGCGAGGAACTTTGTTACGGGCACAGGAGGTGCAGGCTAAAACAAAGTCCCTAACGTCCTGCGAGAGAGTGGGCCACCAATAGTATCTGGAGATTAGTTGTACGGATTTGTGAATCCCAGGATGACCAGCTGTTCGAGAAGAATGTCCCCATTTAAGGGTTCGAGGCCGTAAAGCAGGACGGACATAGGTCTTCCCCAGAGGTCACTGTTGAAGGTCCACAGGAGCTGCCGAAAGAAGCCATTTTGGAGGGATAATGTGCTGCAGGGGCGGCTCCAAGCCCACCGTGTCAGAGGATCTAGAGAGCGTCCGCCCTGACATCTTTTTCGCCGGTCGGAAGTGTAGGAGAAAATTAAAACGGGCGAAGAAAAGCGACCACCTGGCTTGACGCGGATTCAATCGCTGAGCAGATTGTAGATATAGAAGATTCTTATGATCAGTGTAGATCTCTATGGGATGGTGAGCCCCCTCCAGCAAGTGACGCCATTCTTCTAGGGCTAACTTTATGGCTAGAAGTTCCCGATCCCCGATTGTGTAATTACGTTCAGCCGGAGTGAAAGTTTTGGAGAAGAATCCACACATCCGCAATCTCCCAGAGGAGGCCTTCTGAAGAAGAACGGCGCCGGCACCAGCTGAGGAGGCGTCGACCTCTAAGACAAATGGGCGCTGAGGGTCCGGACGAGAGAGAACAGGAGCGGAAGCTTGGGCCTCTTGGGCCTCGGGAGGCCATGATTTGGGTTCGGCACCCTTCTTGGTGAGGGCTACCATCGGAGCCACCAGAGAGGAGAAGTGTTGGATAAATTGCCTGTAATAATTGGCAAAGCCTAAAAAGCGCTGGATGGCCCGAAAGCCCACCGGACGGGGCCACTGCAGGACTGCTGAGAGCTTGGCGGGGTCCATCTGAAGACCTTGATCCGACACGATGTACCCTAAGAAGGGCAGGGAGGTGCGCTCGAACAGGCACTTCTCCAGCTTGGCATAAAGTTGGTGGTTCCGGAGGCGTCTGAGCACCTGGCGGACGTGGTGGCGGTGAGTCTGTAGGTCTGGAGAATAGATTAGAATATCGTCCAGATAAACTATGACGCAGACGTATAGAAGATCCCGGAAGATCTCATTAACGAAGTTTTGAAAGACAGCCGGAGCGTTGCAGAGACCAAATGGCATGACGAGATATTCGAAGTGGCCATCACGGGTGTTAAAGGCTGTTTTCCACTCGTCACCTTTCCGGATCCGAATCAGGTTGTAAGCACCGCGAAGATCCAACTTAGAAAAAAATTTTGCGCCACGTAGGCGGTCAAATAGCTCCGAGATCAAAGGCAGGGGGTATCGATTCTTTACGGTTATTTTATTCAGGCCACGATAATCGATTCAGGGCCAGAGGGTTCCATCTTTCTTTTCGACTAAGAAGATTCCGGCTCCCGCAGGCAAGGACGGCTTGTGTATAAAGCCTTTGCGGAGATTTTCTTGAATATAGTCAGACATCGCCTTTGTCTCAGGGGCGGAGAGAGGGTAAACTCTGCCTCGGGGAGGAGTAGTACCGGGTTGCAAATCGATAGGGCAATCGAAGGGCCGGTGCGGGGGCAGAGTTTCGGCTTGTCTTTCGGAAAAGATGTCAGCAAAGTCCTGGTAAGGAGCAGGCAGACCTGGCAGAGAATTTGTAGGCTTCGCAGAGGCAAACCGTGGAGCAGTGCGGAGAGCCAGAAGGCATCGTGAGCGACTTGCCGGGCCCCACCGCAGAAGCTCGCCTGTGTTCCAGTCTAGGGGGTCGGAGCCTGCTCTTGTAACCAGGGAAGGCCCAGAAGGCTCTCAGAAGAGGAACGAGGCAGTACGAGGAGTTTCACTGTTTCCTGATGTAACGCCCCAATCTGCAAGGTGAGGGGCGTAGTGCAGAACCGAATGGCATCCTTGAGGCATTCGCCACTGACAGAGGAGACAAACATGGGGGTTTTTGCAGGGGGGTCACTGGAAGCCGGTAATGGGACACCAGCGTGTGGGCTGATAAAGTTACCGGCGGACCCCGAGTCCAGGAAGGCGGTGGCCTGAAAGGTGCTGTCCGGGAAATTCCACATAGAACAGGAATGGTCAGACGGGGAGAGGCCGCACTGACACCTAGGGTTGCCTCTCCTACGAGCCCTAGGTGCGGGAGTTTCCCGGGCGCACCGGACAGTCCCCAATGAAGTGGCCGGAACCGCCACAGTAAAAACACAACTGCCGCAGTCGCTGTGAGCGTTCCTCCTGGGTCAAAGGAGCCCTTTCAACCTGCATGGGTTCGTCCTCATGAACTGTTGGCGGAGGAAGTGGAGGGCGTTGAAAGACAGGAGCTAAGCGAGGTAGCCGGCGTGGATGAGTAAGCTCACGTTGGAGGCGGAGCTCTTGTTGCCTTTCAGCAAAGCGAATATCGATCCGGGTGGCCAACCGAATCAATTCGTCCAGTGAGGAAGGCAGGTCCCAACCCGCGAGCTCATCTTTAATATGTCCCGAGAGGCCTTGCCAGAAGGTTGCCACCAAAGCCTCATTGTTCCAGTCCAAGTCCGAGGCTAAGGTGCGGAACTGCACAGAGTACTGTCCCACAGTGCAGTCACCCTGACGGAGACGAAGCAGGCTGCAGCAGCAGAGGAGGTGCGACCAGGTTCCTCAAAGACAGTTCGGAAACCCCTGGAGGAAGGCTTGCAGACTAGCCGTCAGCGGATCTCCTCGGTCCCACAGCGGAGTGGCCCAGGCCAGAGCTTCGCCCGTTAAGAGGCTAATTATGAAGGCCACTTTAGCCCGCTCAGTAGGAAATTGATGTGCCAGCATCTCGATGTGGATGGAGCATTGACTGATGAAGCCTCTGCACTTCTTGGGATCTCCATCATAGCGAGACGGGAGCGGCAGATGCAGAGAAGGTCCCGGTACAGGAGCAGGTAGAGCCGAGGCTGCCGGAGCAACTGGTGCAGGCGTGACGGCAGCAGCCGCAGGCGGAGGTAAGCGGGCTGCAAGGTTCTGCATCATGGCCACGAGCTGGTCGATACGCTGGCTCTGCTGGGCGATGGCCGTCGTAACGTCCCGGAGTTCAGGCAGAGGTACCCTGGCGGAATCCATGGGCAGATCGTACTGTAAGGGTTCGGTGGATTCGCTGGACCACTGCAAGTGATGATAGTTAAGCCACGCCAGGGAATGGAATCTAAGTAGCCCCCAGTTTTCACCAGAGCACGCCGCAAAGCGGGATGGACTTGCTGAGGCGTGAGGCTACCAGGTCGTTACCCCTGACGTGACTTGCTTGCGGTGGCGGCCGGGGTACTGCGTGTACAGAATCGTAATCCAAAGGCAATAGTCGGGGGACAGGCAGAAGGTCGGAGCAGGCGGCAGAGGTTCGTGGTCAGAGCGGGCAGACGGTCAGGGCAGGCGGCAAACAGGCAAGGTCAGGAAACATAGCGGAACGGATTGGTACACGGGTAATCAATACGGACACTAGACACTCTCTTAGCTCACTAAACACACACCAACGATCTGGCAGCGAGTGCTGGGGGCGTAACCCTTATATAGGACCAGCGTCCGGCAAAGGACCAATTAACGGGACACTGGCCCTTTAAATCTAGACCAGCTGTTGCGCGCGCGCTAATGGACGGGCACGAGCGCGGCAGCCGTAACGGACGGGAGCGGCGTGCACAGGAGCGGGGCCAGGTAAGCGAGCCGGCGCAGGGACAGAGGGCACGGGGGTGGTCGCGGGTGCCCGCGATGCCCGCGCCGGACCCCCGGCAGGCAGGGGAACGGCCGCAGCGGCGCCCGCGGCCGCCGTGACAATTCTCCATGCACAGACAGGCTTATTGGATTCTCGAATAAAAGCAATACAATGTCTTAACAGATATAGAACCTTATTAATATTATTATCACTATTATTATTATTACATTCCAGGCCACTGTACAAGCCAAGGGGTTCATGTACATAATATAAGACCAGGACAAATACAATAATAACACTAAATAACAAACTGATACAGATGCGGAGAGGACCTTACAATCTATAATGGAGGTGTAATTGTAGGTTATAGGCTATCCTGAATAGATGGGTTTTCAGGTTGCACATGAAACTAGTAAAGGTGGCAGCAAGTCTAATGTGTTGTGGTAGCGAGTTCAGAGTATGGGGGAAGCACGGGAGAAATCTTGGAGATGGTTGTGTGAGGAGCTGAAAAGAAGAGAGCAGATAAGTAGTTCCTGAGAGGAGCGGAGAATGCGTGAGAGGAGGTATCTGGAGATTAAGGCAGAGATGTACATGAAGGACAGGTTGTAGAGAGCCTTGAATGCCATTGTTAGCAGCCTGAACTGAATTTGCTGGGCAATGGGTAGCCAGTAGAGGAGTAGCGAGGAGAGAGGTGGGTCAGCCAAGCAGTGAAGTTGAGGATGGATTGAAGGGGAACAAAAGTAGAGGAAAGGCCACAGACAAGAGTGTTGCAGTAATTGAGGTGAAAGATGATTAGAGCATGAACTAGTAATTTTGCGGAGTCAAGGAGCGGATTTTGAATGCTTAATTTGTTTTTTGTTAGATTCCCCTAGAATCTGACAGAAAAGGGTGTTTGTATGCTTGAGTATAAATTGAAGCTTTAGGGAAGTACAGAAGAGGTGTTATGGATCTTTAAGGCTGTCCACTTATGGAGTCATACAAACCATAGTTTGAATATAGCTGTGTGCATGAAATATTATTAGCAATTTGAATGTGGCTCAAGATAAAAGAAATGTAACAAATGAAAAAGGATGAAACTATACTTTTATTTTGCTAGCAGCAGCAGCATTGAAGTGTCATTTATTTGCATCGCTTCTTACTAGAAAATTACATGGTGTTTAGACATTATACAGTAAGTTCTTTTCGTCACACTCCACCAGATAATTAATACAATAATAACATGCATTCCCATCAATTATGAAACCACCTGCTCAACAAACACATGATTTTCATCAGCATGTGCAATCACCCCACTGTTTTAAGATATTTTGTCATTAAAGCAGCAATGCAGCTCAGTGGGGGTTATGTCTATGTACTTTGTGGATTTAAACAGAAAAAAAGAATTTGGTAAAGATGAGATGCATTAAAATTCAGTTTTCTGGGATTACTTGTCTCTCCTGAGAGAATGATATTGTGTAACGCTTTTTTAATACAGCATTGTGTTCTTTCTAAACCAAATGCAGCATCCTAAAATATGTGTTTATATGGAATACATAGCATCAGGCTCGGACTGGCCCACAGAGGAATAGGAGAAAAACCCGGTGGGCACTAGGCTTGGAGGGCCACTCAGAATGAAAGTGCTGGTGCTGCTTTTCAGGGAGAAAGGCAGGGAAAGAAAGGCAGAAAGCAAGTGTTATTTGCACTATGTGCAGTCATGTACAGTAGCTCTAGGATGGGCCCAAGAGTCCACTCCACTGGTGAGCCCCAAGAGTCTACTCCACTGGTGGGTCCCAATAGTCCACTCCATTGGTGGTCCCCATGAGTCCACTACATTGGTGGGTCTATAGAATCCACTCCACTAGTGGAAATCCAACAATAGAAGATCTGAGCTGAATAGAGTACAGCTTAGATTTTCTATTGTGGTCTATGGGCACTGGTATACAATGCTGTGTATACATGGCTATAAACCCTTAGATACTCCATCTGTCAGTCCATTTGCAACCCCACAATAATACTATGGGGTGCTGATGTTTTTTTTATCCCGGGGGCTTAAGTAGACCTCCAGGTTTTCCTTCACTGGAAGCATTTTAGGCCTTCCAGATGCAGGATTAACAATTCCTATCTTGCACCGTATCGGCAGGTCTTTTTTTTTTTTTTTTTTTTAAAAAGTGATCATGGCCCCTGTATTATTTTTGCCGTGATCATCAGGGGTTGTCCAGTTTATTAAAAAAAAAAAATTAAGGTACTGCTGTGCAAACACAAAAAAACCTCATACTCATCTTTTTCCTTGCCTCTATTCCAGTGCTGGCTCTTAAAGCATCTCTCTTCAGTCGTCTGCTTCTGCCAGTGGCAGTTGGAAGGTCTCTGCTCCAGTCACTTGCCACTGCCTGAAATCACTGCTCTGAGCTGTTCCCCTCCGAACTGTGATGAAAGGTAGAGGCACGTGGTCTCTGCAGCCACTGATTGAGAGATGCTCTGACTCCTGCTTTTGGAGGAAAACAGAAGACTTAAAGGAGATGCTTACAAAGCCAATGCTTAAACACAGGTAAGAAGGAAAATGAGTGTAAGTTGTTTTTTTTTTTTATTTAGACAGCAGTGCATTTTTTTTTAATCAACTGGACAACTCTTTTAAGGCATAAAAATGGTTTGTCATTTAAGGGGTTGATTGTTAAAGGGGTTGTCTCACCATGCTGCTTCACATAGCCACAGGCAGTTTAAGACGCACATTTTCTCACTCTTCCTGGTTATGCTGTGGGTGGTTTTATAGCATTGATTAGCATATGAGCTCTTTATTTCCAGTTCTTTTAATTGCACTGACATGAGAGCTGGAGATGTAATCTAGGGTGCAGAAGGCTACAGAGCCCGAAGCAATCAATCAAAAGTAATTAATCTCCTGTTTGTAAGAGATAACACACTCTGTTCTTAAGCTGCAGTCTGTCCTGGTGATGTCACTCCATGCTCTCTGTCTACTCAGAAAAATAGAGCAGGGCAGTAACCAAAGAAACCTGTGAACAGATAAAATCTGTTTTGTCTCCTGACCAAGGTAATATCAAAAGAGGAATATATTTGGGAAAAGTCTTGATTTAACATTCGCTACATGTTGTAAGCTAATCTTTGTAGTGAGACAACCCATTTAAGTCATACTTTTTTGGAACAGAGAAATCGAATACCAAAACAAAAAAAAAAAATGTAAGTTTAAATGCAGGGCCGTAACTAGAGAAGCCTTAGCCCCATACCAAACTTTTGGATGGGCTCCCCTCATGCCAGCCCCTCCCCTGACCGTGAGCATTTACCAGTTCCCGTTAATAGTAGTCATGCAGTTACTAAATAGTACAAGGAAAAAATACCTCACCATAAATATCACTATCATACTGCTACCAAACAAATCTCACTACACCAAGACCAACATTACCAATAACGGTACTCCATAACTGTGACCATATAGTGGTGAATACCAGTATATATAGGCTCTGCAGACTTTATATTACCCTATACACTGACTATACAGTGTTAGATAAAAGTTGTACGCAGGCACTCTACAGACATATAAGTGATTACCATGCAATTACATCCAGTGACTTACAAGTGACGTTTTTCTCTGATGGGTCATTCACTTCCCAATTTCTCCTGGCCATGTCTCATCCCTGCAGATTTGGACAGAAATATCTTCACTTTTCCAGCACCTCCCTCACTGTTCCTACCTCTGTACAAACTCTCCGTGGGTGGGAGAGTGGAAACAAGCCATAGCTTAAAGGCGCAGTCTCCTAGAGGTTTGGGGAGGTACAGAGGACTAACCCCCTGGAGATTGTGCTACAGCTATGACCTGTACCCCTCATAATCGTATTTCCAGGTAGGTAGGCAAGACCCATGGTAGATAGGTAAAAGGGCTTGGCACCAAGTTGGTAGGTAGGCCATATTTAGGTAGGTAGACCCCCGTTAGATAAGTTGGTAGGCCCTAGGTAGGCTGGTGGGTAGGTCCAAGGTAGGCAGGTTTGTAGGCCCCAGATAGGTAGATAGGTATGTCCCAGGTAAGTAAGTAGGCCCCAAATAAGTAGGTAGGCCCCAGTTAGACAGAAAGGTGGGACGCAGGTAGCTAGGTGGTAGGTGGGCCCCCGATAGGTAGGTGGGTCCCAGGTAAGTAGGTGGTAGGCAGGCCCCTGTTACGTAGGTGGACCTAAGTTAGGTAGGTTGTAGGTGGGCTCCAGATAGGTAGGTGGACCCCAGCTATGTAGGTGGTAGGTGGGTCTCAGGTAGGTAGTTTGTAGGTGATCCTGGGTAGGTTATAGGTGGGTACTATAAAGAGCGGCAGGCTGAATTCTCCCTGTGAAGCTTGATGTAGGCTGTGTGATGATGTGAAGTTATCCCACTGCCTACATCAGCACTAGCAGCTGAAGCCTGGTAGGCTTATGGCCTACTAAGCTGAACATCAGGGCTGAGGGCCAGTGGCGCTCTGCTCCGCTAAGACTGCACAGTCCTGGGAATTGAGGGCACTGCCTCTGAACACTAGGGATAGAAGCCCAGGAGTTCTGAGATGAGAAGTGGCAGCCAGGCCCCTTGTGGTGGCGGGCCCAGTAGCAGCCCCTACGGTTGCTACGGCGGTAGATCCACCTCTTTCTCAATGCTTGAATGGAATTAGGCTTAGTTTACACAGCGGATTTGGCTGCGGGTTTTGGCGCGGTTGCCGCGTCCAAATCGCGCCCCAAACGCCCCTGGTTTATTACATGGTTTCCTATAGAAAACTGTGTTACTATTCACATGGCGCAGGTTTGGCTGCGGCTTTGGTGCTGCGGCCTTGCCGCGCGTGCGTGAGAAGTCTCCTGTCAATTCTTGACAGTGAGTCTTTGGCGCAGTGTGCGCGTGGGTTTCGCTGTGCTTTTCGTCGCGGTTGGGGTTGGCGGGTTTAGTCCTGCCTATTAATTTGTATGGGTGAAAATCTCACCGCAAACCGTGCCCAAAACCACACCTTAACCGCGCCGAAACCTGCGCCGATAAAACGCGGCGGGAGACGCGAGTTTGAGGAGAGGTTTGGATGAGGTTTTGGCTGCAGCAACCGCGCTGAAACCCGTGGCCAAACCCGCGCCCAAATCCGCCGTGTGAACATCCCCTTAAACTTGACATCCTTTGTCTCCAAACATCCAAGAATAGATAATGGAGGATTTATGCACAGTCCCTCACCAATGGTCTGATTTATCTTTTTGCACGTTCCATTTCCCATACTTTTTGCAAGTTTTCATTGTGCATTTTTGTGCTAATTGTAATATGTGACTGTCCATTGTACATCTTACAATAGACAGTAATGTCATCAGTGTGTCTAGGGAAGATGATGATATTAATAATTTAGGGCGACATGCATGAAATTTGGCATGTGAATGCCAAATTTCATGAGTATAATAAAGGCATAGAACGCTCCTGATTTATGAACCTGCTCTACAGCAGGTCATAAATCAGGGGCATTCTAATGCTAGGGTGACATTTCTGGATAAGGTATACCACTTTGAAGTGGAATACCTGTTCCAGCTGTAATTCGCCTATAAATGCCGTAGCGAAGCTTTAAATATGTAGCTTCGCTACGGTTCTAGTGCGCCCCGCCTCCCGAGATCGGGCGCATTACAAAGCGTTGCAGGCGTTATGTAATTCTCCCGGGAGTAGCGTGCGGGAGATTTAAAAATGTATGAACAGGGCTGTGCCTGATATCGGGCTGAAAAGACGCCACGTTTATACGTGTCGCCCTTAATGTCTAAATCCAGATCCAGCTTTGGAACTTTCGAAAACTAGGGCTACAGTAAGACATTTTGTAGCACATCTGATTGATTTTAATTATGGTACAACAGCTGCAGTCCAAAGGAATAGTTTGAATTCTTTCCAATCTTGTAGACTTCAGCTGTTACTCATTAGTTAAAATCAATTGAGTCTTATCCACTTGCTGCAACCTCATGCAGATGAAACTACATCTGCATTTCGTGGCCAATGACAGCATGAATTTTTCAGTGATCTAGTGGTTTAACCAGAAAACTTGACCTCTTCATACAGACATGGTTCTTTCCATATAAAGCTCGAAATAGATATTAAATACTATCTAAAGTTATACTTGCCAAACATCTCATTAGCATTGCAGAAAATGTTTAGTCCAACTCCTGGGAAGGCCTACATTCCTGTCATAAATGCTTAAACCCTGTTCAGGAATGTCCTTATTCTTCCCAGGAATGCCAATGTATTAAGCGGAATTTGCATAAGTCGCAGCCATTCCACAGAATGTATTACAATAAAGTTGGCGTGTCTATAGAATGATTAAAATCAGCTGATGGTGGGAAGTTCTCCAAGGATGTTGGTATATAGGAATTTACCTTATATTTCTCAGTATATTTTACTATGGACCCTATTAAAGGAGAAAATCAGTACAACAATGTAATGATGTCGGAGCATTATGATTATTATTTCTCCGTATAAACAATACATATGGTTAAGGAGATTAAAAAACTGTGCCCATAAACAAAGCAACTTATTAGCCTCACAGTCAATTAAAAGGGGACATAGCTGGATAACTTCTTTGTACACAGTACTGGAGTAGAACAATAAACATCGGCTCTAAGTTTAATTTGTATTCAGTCTACTTTATGTTAATGATTCTGAAGCTTGAACTATGGAATATGTGCACAGCTTGCTTGATGCAGAAAAACTCATAGTGAAAAGGTTTATGTAAATTGAAATATAAGAGTAATAAATATGATTTGTGAACTACGTAAACTTTAACAGCTGGTAATCATATCCTTTTCTATTAACAGCGCAATAAAGGTAAAGTCATGGTTTGTGGATTCGTTAAAAATTTAACTTTGCAGATTTTCACAGGTAACATTTGTGGCAGATTATGGTGCAATATTTGTGTCTTAGAAATTAACCTGCGGTCAGGTTTCTCAAACTTACATTATGTCAAATTGTCAAATTCTATTGAGGATTTTTGCTCTATACTTTGCCCTCTCAAAGAATAGTGGGAAAATCTTTGAATATTTTGTTGTACATTGCCTGCAGATTTGCATTGCAAAGGCCTAGATTTGTGTTAAAGAAAATATGTGCACATGATACTTTTTAAAAATGCATACAATTTTTCGGTGCAATTTTTTTTAGCTGATGCTGCTTTAATATAAATTGTTTTTATGTTACTGAGAAAACCCAGTGGTGTTCTGAGACTGACAATGCTTTTACATGAAGTAAAGTATAATCTTGCTATCTATTTAATCTTTCTTTACTGTCCATTCCTCCTAGATAAAGTCTAAAATGTACAAAAAAACCACTATACAATGTATTAAAACCTTGTGTAACAAAAGTACAGTGTTCCAACTTTAATAACAAGAGATATGACTGGATGCTAAGTGATCTCTGCTCAAATTTTTAAATCAACATCCATAGGTTACACAATAATACCATGAAGTTCAGATTCCTCCTCTTAGGGCCTTATGTGTGAAAACTTCCTAGGTGTAAGACTTTCGTTGTTGCCCATAGCAACCAATCAGCGCTCCCCTCTAATTTCATATACTGCTATGAAAAAATTAAAGGGGAGCTCTGAGTTCTAGTTTTAATACATGAGACCCTTGGTTTCCAGCCATTCTGCAACACTTCTCACAGAATTACAAGCCTTATTAGGGCTTGTTCACACGGAGTTTTCACTCCGTGTTACAAGCGCTTTGTAGATCCGTCTTGGGGACTGACAGAGCGGACTCAAAGACGGATCTAACAATTAGCAGTGACTTTATCACTGCTCGCTATTAGGAAGACGCAGCGGCGTTCAGATGAGAGATCGCCGCTGCGTGTTTCAAAAGCGTCGCTCGAGTCCGTCTTGAAAAGAATTGACATGCAATTCTTTTCAAGACGTAGCTGAGCTGCGCTTTTGAAACACGCAGAGGCGATCTCTCATCTGAACGCCGCTGTGTGTTCATCCCCAAGACGGATCCTCAAGACGGATCCTAAAAGCACTTGTAACGTGGAGTGTAAACTCCGTGTGAACAAGCCCTTAAAATCTAAATTTTATTATATTCCTTTTAAGATATACAAAAATACCAAAATATATGTAATGTAATAAAAAAATTAATATGATAGAACACAAACAGAAATTGGTGCAACAAACCCAATACATACAACAGGGGAAATAAATATTAAACATGTCATCAATTTAATAAGTAAATATATTTTTAAAGGTGCTATTTAGATGGAGTTTTCACCAGATGTCTGTAACAACCCATCCAGCACACACAGGCAAAGAAATCAAACCAAAGATTTCCAGAAATTAAGTTATGTGTAATTTTGAGAAATGATACAGGGAAAAATTAATAAACATATGAAGAAAGAGAGTTGCAGAAAGCCATGGAAAGTCATGACACCAGCTGAAATCAATCAGCAATTAGAAAGCAATCTTGCCCCTTAGTGAAAAATAATATCAGCTGTTTCAACTGACGGCCTATAAAAAGGTGTCTTATTACCAAGGTGCCATGGAAGAAACATCTAATGATGGGTAAAACGAGTGAGCAATCTCAAGACCTTCACTACCTTATTGTTGCAAAACATACTAATAGCATTGGTTACAGAAGAATTTCTAAACTACTGATGGGGCCATAATCCAGAAGGGAAAAGAACATCATTTCACTATAAATCAGCCACAACCAGGTGTTCCCCAAAAGATTTCAGACAGAGGAGTGAAAATGATTATCAGGAGAGTTGTCCAAGAGCCAAGCAGCATCTGTGGAGAGCTACTGTAATCAGCAGGGACAAAGAAAACAATCAGTAATGCACTCAACCTCCATGGCCTGTATGAACATTCACCACACAAGACTCTATTGCTGAACAAAAAGCATGTTCAAGCATGTTTAGCCTTTGCTCAACAACATTTAGACAAGCTTTTGAAATACTTTGAGAATATAGTCTGGTAAGATGAGAATAAAATGTAAGTCTTCGGTTGCCACAATATACACCATGTTGGGAGGCCAAAAGGCACGACATATCCTCCCCCAAGACGCCATACTTACTGTGAAGTTTGAAGGTGGGATCATCATGGTGTGTGACTTCATACCAAGACATTCTTCATAAAGATCTGCTGCCATCTACCAGGATGATGGAGATGAAATGAGGGTGGACATTTCAGCAAGACAATGATCCCAAACACAAAGCCAAGGAAACTCTTAATTGATTTCAGAGAAAGAAAATAAATCTGCTAAAATGACCAATCACCTGACCTGAATCCAATAGAAAATCCATGAAAAGAACTAAAGCTCAACGTTCATAGAAAGAGCATATGAAACCTTCAGGAGTTGAAGAGTGTTTGTGTGGAAGAACGGGCCAAAATCCCACCTTAAGCAATGCATATGACTTGTTTCTCCATACTGGAGGTGTCTTAACGCTGTCATCACTAGCAAAGGCTTTTGTAAGAAGTATTAAAAACATTTCAGTAATTCAATACTTTTTCCCTTTGTTATTTCTCATTATTACACATAATATATGGACATCTATGGTTTTATTTCTTTGCCTTTGTGGATTTGATGAGCTTTTACTGACATATTGTGAGAATTGCATGTTAATCGCAAGTTAGGACATCCTTCACATTTTTGTAAATATTGTATTACATCTTTTCATGGGAAGATATGACGCTTTAATGCAATGTAAGGTAGTATGGTGTTCAACTTGTATAACAGTGTAAATTTGATGTGCCCTCAAAATAACTCAATTCACATCCATCAATGTCTAAACCGCTGGCAACAAGAGTGAGTACACCCCAAAGTGAAATGGACAAATTGTGCCAAATTTGACATTTTTTTCTCCACAGTGCCATATGACTCATTAGTGTTACAAGGTCTCAGGTGTGAATGGAGAATAGATGTGTTAAATTTGGTGTTATCGCTCTCACACTCTCTTATATTGGTCACTGTTCAGCATGGCACCTCAAGGCAAAGAATTGTCAGAGGACCTGAAAAAAAGAAATGTTGTTCTACATAAAAATGGCCTAGGCAGGCCAAGAAGATTGCCAACACCCTAAAACTGAGCTGCAGCGTGGCGATCAAGACCATACAGCAGTTTAACAAGACAGGTTCCACTCAGAACAGGCCTTGCCATGGTTGACCAAAGAAGTTGAGTGCACATGCTCAGCGTCATATCCAGAGATTGTCTTTTCAAAATAGGAGTAGGAGTGCTGCTAGCATTGCTGCAGAGGTAAAAGGGGTGCGGGTTCAGCCTGTCAGTGCTCAAATCATATCCCGCACACTGCATCAAATTGGCATACAGGCCAATTAAAAATGTAGCGAATGTGGCTGTGCTGGATATCGGGCTGAAAAGACACCATATATCTGGCGCAGCCCCATTCATACATGCTGCTCATTATGTTTTGGTGGTGTTTCTCTGCTAAGGGCACAGGACTACTTCACTGCATCAATGGGAGAATGGGTGGAGCCATGTACTGTAAAATCCTGAGTGACAACCTCCTTCCCTCCGCCGGGACATTAAAAATGGGTCGTAACTGGGTCTTCCAGCAAGACAATGACCCAAAACATACAGCCAATGCAACAAAGGAGTGGCCTAAAAAGAAGCACATTAAGATCATGGAGTGGCCTAGCCAGTCTCCAGATCTTAATCCCATAGAAAACTTATGGAAGGAGTTACCAAGTGACAGCCTCAAAATTTTAATGATTTAGAGATCATCTGAAAAGAGGAATGGACCAAAATTCCTCCTGACGTGTGCAAGCCTCATCATCAACTACAAAAAAGTCTGACTGCTGTGCTTGCCAACAAGGTTTTTGCCATCAAGTATTAAGCCTTGTTTGCCAGAAGGATCAAATACTTATTTCTCACTGCAAAATGTAAATACATTTATATCATTTATACAATGTGATTTTCTGGATTTTATTTTGGATATTCTATCTCTCAATGTTAAAATTAACTTACCCTTAAAATTATAGACTGTTTATGTTTTTGTCAGTGGGCAAACTTACACAATCAGCAAGGGATCAAATAATTATTTCCTTAACTGTAAATTGAATCCCAGTGTGAGAAAAGTTCTATAAGTCCTGATGTGTTTACTCCTTAAGGCTAATATAAGGGTTCATCAGGAGACAAAAATAACGAACGATAAAAATACTAAGGGCGACATGTCAGAAAAGTGGCGTTTCCACAGCAGTTTTAGGCACATTAAATCAGTGTTAAGTGCAGCAGAAAAAATCTGGCGTCAGGTATAACTTGCATAGTAAACTTAATGCGCCTAAAAAGGTGCATTGCGCAAATCGCGGCACATTGCATGTCACTGGTAGTCTATGTAATGCGCCTCAATATGCACCTTTGGCGCATTGCATTATGGATGCGCACAACATATCATTTTTAGGCGCATTACAATGTGTCGTGCCCGGCGTATAATGCGCCTAGTTTTGGTGTATGACAGTTCATTTAAATCAAGAATATGGCGACAAAAGTGGTTTGGGCGCAAACTAGACCAAAAAACTGGCGTTGGCGTGTTGGGAAATGTTGCCCTGATATGTTTGGTCACACAATTTGGCATTTTGCAATAGAAGAAGTCTGATCATACATCAGTGGATGCATATGGTAAGGTCCTCCCACTATTCTGCTGAATTCTGTAATGTCCAGCAACACTATAGTTCCTCCTATTAAAAAAATCAACCATCCAAAAAGCACGGATTCCACTGAATGTATGACCAATTGAAATGGGTTTCCAAGTCTTTTGAAAACCTCCCTCTCACCACCCACTGTGCTTGAATTGAAAATTAACCAGAGGTGCTCCCATTTACAAGCTCAGGCCTCCAATTACAACCTTCATGCTAAAAGCCAATCCTTTTTATCAACACTCTGCCCCCTAGTAGAGCAGCACACTAATCACTTATTACATGGTTGTGTACCAGTGCCAGACCTTCTCTGGGTCTATGCCTGTCCTATCTGAAAGTTTACAGCCCCAGACAACTTCATTGTTTTTTCAAAGCACTGTTATCTGACAATGTGCCGGAGGATACTGATATTCACCATCTTCCAGCACAATCATACATTAATATCTACACATTTTAAATCAAAATAGAAATATATTTGCTGAGCAGTGTGTTGGGAAAATAGTCCTGCAAGAATGAATTGCATGTTAACGTCTTCCACACCAAAGTCACAAAGGTTCCATTTATCGAAGGACTGTGCACCTTTCCCAAGGTAAGTATTTCAGTTGCTCATAATTTACATAGACTGATTCCATCTAGAAGCTAAGAATCTGTACGGACCGAAAGGTGGTTTCACATGCAACAGGATTGATGCAGACATTTGTGGAGAGTGGGTGGCAAGGCTTTGTGGGGGAGTAGAGGGCAAAATAAAATTGTCCCAATGAACTTGCTGCCTTTCTGGATCACAAGCTGACCGCAGCTTCAAGAGCACCCTTACCTCCCTCTTATAGCCACTCACATCCCACAGTGCTGCTGAGCTGTAAGCTTTCGGGACTTCTGTTGGGGTGGCTCATCTACAAGAGGTCCCTTCTCACTCATCGCATGCTCGCCACGTGAAGCAAAGAGGAGGTGAGCTATTTGCTTGCTAAGGTTCATATACTTTATATTGAAATATCTGACATATCAGAGCCTATTCCATTTACCTAACTTAAATGATATGGGACCAGCTGAGAAGTTCAGCAGTGATGGGCAGCAGGAAGCAGTGGGTCCCTTTTTTCTTCTTTATAAATGAGCCCCAGATGACTGTACCATCTGTACAGTCCTAATGGTTGCCCTGACACCAACCATTTGGTATTAAGGAGAATCTTGAGGTCAAATCCCCAATGCTCATAAAGGTATGGGATATCCCAGCCATATGCTATAATATTCCAACATGGGAATATTCCTATTAAATTAAATTGTAATCTAAGGTGCTGCTACAGCTAAAGCTGATAAAACAAAGTAAACAAATCCATTTTTGCATTACAAGATGATCTATTAGGGCTAATTGAGGAAATGTCTTGTATGAAGTTGTTAGAACAACAAGCAATTATTTTTATATGAAACTTACATTGTAAAGCAATTAAAATGAAATGCAACGGGAACAACTAAATAATCCATTTAAATGCCATTATCCATTACAACTGAAGGAAAGACCCCAATGTGCAATGACTCACAAAAAAATAAAAAAAACATTATTCTACAATAAAATGTGATAAAAATTGTTCAAAAGTAAAATCAAGATATAATGGATGCTTTCAGGGTATCCTCACACCTTCGCACACAATAAGCCAGCCATTTCTGCAGAAGAGACTTTGTTTGTGTTTGAAATGATCAAACTTGACAAGCAATTTCAACCTAATGTTCACAGCTATCACTCTGACAATTGACCATCTGTAGGTGAGAAATCCTATTTTCTGCTGCTGACAAGATAATGTACAAAGATGCAGAGGGCTGAAAGGTGCTTCACTGGCTAAATCAGGGTGTGACCCACATTGGGGATATGAGTTTACATTTAAAAGTCGTCTATAAATAGTCCTCAGTGTTCCTTTCTGATCATACCATACTGCACTTGTTACAAGTATGACCTAATGTTACTCAGTGAATAAGAGATAATGAGCAATCCTGCACTTGATTTGCTGGCAGCCTGAGATGAAATAGGGTTAATATTAAGTAAATGCATTCACACAATACATTAATAAAGAAACAGGGAAGAGCAAGTACTCCACTATAAATGACTTGAATTTATAATGAAAACCACAACACAGAGAGAGATACACACACGAGATACTGACCCCACTGTTTCAATGGGGCATTGGGTTTCAGCAAGAAGTCTGTCACTATTATGGGGAAATTGTGGAAAGTAGCTTGAGTAACATGACCAAGGAAGTATATATGTACTAAATTAAAGTGTATTTATTGGGCATATGGGACAAGACCACTGAAAGCACTTTGAAAAACATCCCTCTGTCCCCCAGCAGGACAGTTGATTACTGGATTCTGGTACCAGTGCTATTTCCCAGGGTACAACTCCCCAAGAGGAAAAGCAAGTCCACGGTAGGCACCAGGAGTAATGCAAACAGGGAAATTTATTTAAGAGCAAAAAGCCATAAAAATGAGCAAATACAGTGCAATAGCTGGCATGGGATCAGAGAGATGTTGCCGCTGACATGTTTCGGGCGACATAGCGCCCTTAGACATAGCCTGTTTGCATTACTCCTGGTGCCTACCGTGGACTTGCTTTTCCTGTTGCATTGTGCCCCTCTTGGAGCGTGGTGTGTGCACAGGAGCAACTCAGAGGACTCATCATCATACTATAGGTGAGCTGGTGTTTCCATTTCTTATACACAACTCCCCAAGAGCCTGCTTGTCCCGCAGCAACACTGCTTAGTAAATGAATTCGTTAAAATCAGTTAGGGTATGTTCACACGACGTAATTGCGGGGCGTACAGTACACCCCGCAATTTTGCCGGGTGTTTGGGAGTCGCGCTGATTAGCGCATACTCCCGCGATGCGGGGGAGGGGGGGGACCGGAAGCCCGCCGGCCCCATAGACATGCATTATAAGTGACATGTCACTTATCTCCCTGCGCGTACAATATGATCGTATTGTATGAGCGGGGAGAGAAGGCGTAATCCATAGTTCTCTATGAGAGCTATGGATTACCGTAATTATGGGGCGCAAAATAAGCCATGTGAACATACCCTTAGGCCCCGTTCACACGGCTTATTCACGCCGGATTTGTGAGCCGGATTGCGCTCGCAATTCCGGCTTGAATAAGGAGCGGGTGCGGGGCGCGGCCCGCCGGCCCCATAGACTTGCCATTATCCACGCGCGTATTGGGGCCTGGATAATGTGCATGTCACTTTCCTCCCCGCCCGGTGGATTCGCCGAGCGGGTAGGAGCGACGGAATCCACTGTTCTCTATGAGAAAGGTGGATTACCGTTTTTACTCCGACGGTTTGGCGCCGTACAGCAGCCCAAATCCGGCGCGGAGTACGGCGCCAATCCGCGGCGAAATAAGCCGTGTGAACACGGCCTTAATGTCCAATAAGTAGTATGACATTGCTTATCAAGAATAGGTTCTGCACTTAGCAGGCATTTAGGCAATATTAACATTGACGGATTTTAACGTGGAATTCAACATGGATTTCACCTTGGATTTCATATCAAAATCCGAGTCCTGATTGGGCAATCTGGAATGTAGTTCACACTGAACTGAATTACAGATTTTCTCCACCACAGATTTCAGATTCATCAAGCGGACCAAAAGGAATAGACTTGCATCCTTTGAAGCGGATCCGGCTCGGATTCCGCATGGGGACCTTGATGTAGATTAGCTTCATTGAAATGGTTTAAATCATATACAAATGAGCGTTGGAAGCTGCCTCTGAAAAGTTAATTCTGCAACAAAAATCTGCCTCAAGATTCCTAGTCAGATTTTTCGTTGGAAAAAGCTAACGTGTAAAAATAGCAAATATGTTCTGGCTTATTGTACAGTGGTGTAACTAGAGAAGCCTGGACCCCATAACAAACTTTTCGATGGCCACCCCCCTTCCCATGCCAGCCCTTTTCCAGACCATGAACATTTACCGGGACCTCTTAAGTCACGCAGTTTCTAGATAATACAAGGAGCAAATACCTGACCATACATATCATCATCATACTGCTACTAAACAAATCCCACAATACCAAGACCAACATTACCAATAACGCTACAACATAAAGACCTAAATATACCACCAAACATCCCAAAAATTTCCCACCACAGGGGTGATGAAAAAATCCCCCCAAAACTTTTACGAATTGGGATCAAACAATGCCCAAATTACACCCAACAGTGACCATGTGTGGTAGATACCAGTGTGCACGGGCCCCCCGGACTATAAAATACCAAAACCAGTGCATATACCTGGGGGGTTATACAGGTCTTTTTAGAAGATTTACCCCCATTCAGTGACAATATAATGGTAAATATCAGTGTATACAGCCTTTTTTACCACCATACAGTACCATATGTTGGGAGATATCGTGTACACAACTATGTGACGATATTTTTTCCCAAAAATAACCATATAGTGTAATCCAGGATACAGCTTACAAACATAAAAGATTTCAGTGCAGTTACATATTGTGACTCACAGGTGATGGTTTCTCTGACAAGTCGTTCACTTTCCCTATTTTTCTGCATCTTGTTTCAGATCGCCATGATGACTTCTCCCAGGCACCATTCATCCCTGCAGATTTGGACACAAATATCTCAGAATCCTCACATTTCCAGCACCTCTTTACCTATTCTCACCTTTGTACAAACCTCCCAAGGGTGGGAGAGCAGGTACAGAACATAGCTTAGAGGCAAAGTCTCCTAGAGGGATGGTGAGGAACATAGGACTAAAACCCTTGGAGATTGTGCTATAGCCTGTACCCCTCAGATTCATATGACCAGGTAGGTAGAGGCTTCAGGTCGGGAGTTAGGCAGGGCTCTAGGTAGACAGGTAAATGGGCAAGGCCCCAGGTCGGTGGGTCCAAGGTAGCTAGGTACAACCCCATTAGATAAGCTGGTAGGCCTTAGATAGGTAGATTGGTAAGCCCCAGGTAGGTAGGTATTAGATAGGCCCCAGGTAGGTAGGTATGCAATAGTTAGGTTGATTGGCCCCTAGGTAGATTGAGTCCTTAACCCAAAATAAGCATGGATTTGAATAAAAAAAATAAAAAAGTTCTACTGAATCTTTCCCCACAGAACAATATATCGATCTGCTCAGCTCTCTCTGCTCTGAAGATGCTTTCAGATCTGCTGGAAGCATTTTATAAGGAGACAGGTTAACTGTAACTTCTTTTTTCTTTTTTCTATTTCTAAAGTCCTCAGACAATTTTTTTACACTAACGGACAATCCCCTTAATAAAAGATATGAACAGCAAAACAGTTTGTATGTCATTAGTTTAGTTAAACTAGAGCTGTGACTTATAACAATCAGAGAACACTTTATTAGTAATTGATACAGAAAAGTAGATAATGCCAAAAGGTTCTGAACCCTTAGGCCATATCCCCACGGAATGGGTTTTCACACGTTTTTTGAAAACCGGCTGCAAACCAGGTGAAAACTTTTTAAATGGGCCTCTATGGAAAACTCGTGCAGCGGTCCCAACTGCACGGGTTTTCTACCCAGCAGTTTTTCAGACCGCCGGCCGCCCAAAAACATAGAACATGTTCATTCTTCCGTCCAGTTTTCGGGCGGAAGACGAATATGTCTATGTGAAGGGGGAGGGCTTTTCTCCACTAATTGCGGAGAAAAGCCGTTCCCCCAGCGCCTGTGAGCACGGCACGAAAACAGTACAAATACCGGTCGGATAAAGCGAACGGTATTTGTCCTGTGCCGTGTAAACGGCCCCTTATTTTAACCTTCTTGTTGTAGCCTAGAAACTGCAAGAAAGTTACAGCTGAATAGTCACAATTTTTGGCAGCAGTTCTGTGACAATGTTGCACTTTAGTCAATCACATGTCAAGTGGTAGGAAATGTTATGTAGCACAATCTAAAAAATATTCTCCACCTATGAGACAGAGAAATTAATGTTTGCGAATTGATTATAAATTTAATTTGGAATGCACAGCTAAAAGCACCTGAGCTATAAGTAGAGGCAATTGACTGTACCTTAATGCGTCTGCCTGAAGTGTTTCAGAATCTTTCAATAAAATACTCACTCAATGTATATTAGGGTTTTAAAGACTGAATGCACACTGACCTTGAGTTAATCTTGAATTGTGACTATCAGCTTCTTCCTAGGATTTATACATGAATGCACATAGAGTCATTAATTATATGCTCTGTATTTTGCAAAGGGAAATGTGCTTGAAACAAATAGTCAAAAAGAACACAAGAAAGCAAAAAATAACTAAAATCACAGCATCCTCCGATTTTGCCAAGTTGTGCTGAATGTTTCCTGTTAAAGCTGTCTGTAATGCTTACAAAATAAGCTCTTTTGAGATGTTGACACAACAGAAAGTAGTAGAAAAAAAGTTTTTAGAGTATTAGCCATTATTGGTGTGTAACGGACACGGCGCACATACAGCATACGTTGGAGCGCCGACCGCTGACATCTGGGTGTGGATCCACTGTGATCAACAGCAGGCGAGATGGTATATGGAGACCACGCCAGGGAGCGGAGTCTAAGGGGCCCCTGGTCTTCCCCGGAGCCCGCCGCAAAGCGGGACAGGCTTAGCTGCAGGGACCCTCAGTTCGCTACCCCTGACATGGCTACCTGCGGTGACAGCCGAGGTGCAGGACAGGAACACAGGTGGTGGTAGACAGGAACATAGGTAGCATGTGCAGCAGGATACAGCCGGAATAAACGCACACATAGCAACATCAGGATACGGCAGGAACAAAAGGAACACGCAGGATACATCAGACAGACACGGATCACGGCAGGATACAGCAGAACACAGGATCACGGCAGGATACAGCAGGAACAAACAGCAATAAGACAACAGAAATGACAAAATAGTCAGAGCTTGGGGGCCGAGGGAACTGAACCAGCAACTAGGGTTAAAATCCAAAAAGGCTGGCAGGAGCTCAGAGATGGCAAAACTGCAACAATCAGCAATGCAATGGACTGACCCAGAGCAAAGGGAGGAACTTCCTCTTATAGTCAGGGGTCATAGGTCAAGAGGAAGGTGCAGAGACAATTAACCTATAAAGGGCAGGAAGCTGCCGCGCGCCATAGGAGGCACAGTGCGCATATAGGACCCCAGGAAGCAACAGGACAGGACAAGCAAGTACCAGAAAGGCACGACATGCTGGCGGTCCATGGCAGGGGACCGCGGCGTGAACCGTGACATGGTGTTAGCAAACACTTAACTATATCCAAGCTGTCGGGGTGAATTATAATGCAGTCCTAGAACTTGTTTGTTCAATAAATGGTAATAGATGAAATGCTAAGATACAAGTAAAGAAACCAGTGACTTCCCAATTGGTTGTAAGATATATTGTAAGGTTTCTAGATGATGTTTACCAGTAATGAAGACCGAGCGAATCAGGCAACTATTGACCAGAACTATACACTTAGTCTGATAAATAAGCACTAGGACGTTAATTTTATCTGGCTACCATCCCTATAAACAGATGTGGATTAAGCATGCCGTGGACCCTGTGCTGTTTCAAGAGTGTGGGCCACTTTCAGCCTTGAATTAAAAAATGGTTGGCAACTTTAAGTTTCAATGGTCTCAGGATACAATATTTTTAGTATATAATGGTCTTTCCTGGGACATTGCATCTTTGGACCACACTCACCATACCATGTCACAGACACTGCCGATCTCCAGCACATGTGATTGATGGAAGATCCAACCAATTGTCATAAACATTTTACTTGTAAAACACCTGTAATAGTGAAGTGCATACAGTGATTGGCGGTCTAGTGCCACCTGTCTACAGTACAGTGGGATACTTCATGTTCTGTACTGCTCTTTACATGTGCCAGGATAAGCAGCTGGGCCCTATTTTCTTACTTATTTGGTACATTGCAATTAAAGTAAAGGACCCAAAGAAACTTCCATCCTCAGAACAAAAAGTGATAAATGGGTAACAACACCAATCTCCCAATTTCAGTTATGGTTTCAACATACAATGGTCATCCCAGAACCAAGTAATAATGTATATAAAGGGACCACTGTATAGTATATTTTCTGATGCACATTCATACACTGTTTATACAGTTAAACTCTATGGGTGACATGTAAGAATGGGGCTGTGCCAGTTTTCTGGCATCAAAAATCTTTAGTAGACCTGTTCTATAGCTGTATGAATAGTCGCATTCCAAACTTTGGCATGACAAGCGCAGGAGCGACACTTTTTAAAGTGTCAAAGATTAGGGGCGTTCTGGGGGCGTTGCACCACATTCATAGAACTAGACACATTTAGGATTCTTTGACGCCAAATCTAGGCGTAGAACAGTTAGAACAGCCAGACCAGGGTAAAGGTGGTGCCTGAGCCAGACTTGCCATATTGGCACTAGAATATACCTGTATGTATGACCTGCAGGAGAACAGGATCATATATTCTGGTGCATTCTACACTGTCTTAAAGCTATTTAGAATGGGCCTCTATGTTCCAAAGTTCATAAATCTCGCCCTATGTGCACACATATGTATACACATTCACTACAGGAATACTTACTGTATAGACATAAAGCACAGCATCCAGGCATAGGGGACTAAATAAAAGATGTGGAGCACATCAGTGAACATTTTTTTACGATAGCCGCAGCAATGGGCCGCTCCACACCTTAGTGTTGGTAACAGCATCAGGTTTTAGGACACTGTCATAACTCCTGATACTACCAGCTCCGCAGCGCCCATTTTACACACACTGTAAGAGAAGGCAGGGGCAGCGCACACAGTGAGCTCATGGGGGCAGAGGTCAGGCAGCTCAGTGCACTACACAGAAGAATACTGTACTCCTGGATCCGCCTCCTCTGTCCTCCAGCCCTGCCCACTGCAGGCCTGGCAGGAGGTTGAGCAGATAAGATTCCTGCCTACCCAAGAAGTTGCCAGCTCCTGTTGAGGACTCAAGAAACAGGCTGGTAAGTGGTTTTTCCTTTACTACTGGGCCTTGCTAGCATGCCTGTCTACCTGCCCTGAGCCTTCCCTGCCTACATACCCTCCCCTCGACCTTGCCAGCGTGCCTATCTACCTCCCTGGGCCTTAGCTGCCTATCTACCTCCCCTGGACATTGCCAGCATGCCTACCTCCTCTGGGACTTACCTGCCTATACCTCTCCTGGGCCTTGCCAGCCTGCCTATCTACCTCCCTGGGGCCTTACCTGCCTATCTACTTCCCATGACCTTGCCGGCACGCTTACCTCCCCTGGACCTTGCCAGCATTCCTTCCTACCTCCCCTGGACCTTGCCAGCATGCCTTTCTAATTGCCCCAGGCCTTGCCAGCATGCCTTCCTACCTCCCCTGGGCCTTACCTGCCTATGTAACCTCCCCTGGGCCTTACCTGCCTATATAACCTCCTCTGGGCCTTGTATGTGGGCTGGTGCAGGACGATATTGCATGTGGGCTGATGGGCATTCTGTGCCCATGCTGACTTTTAGTCCCAGTCCGACCCTGATCACAGGTTAGGTCACTGCTCAGGCTTCATGTGATGGACATGCAGGAAACTGCAGGAAAATGCTACTTTAAAAAAAAAAAAAAAAAAAATCAAATGATTTTGTAGTTGTCATTAATGATATCCTCCTAGTCTGGAATCAAGAACTAATATCTGCTCAAGGATTTATATCTAATTTTAATAGCAACAATTTTAAAGGAAATGCATCAGCAATAATTTCTTTCACTAATTAAAACAAGATAACGATACATATTCTTTTCTTCTTAGCTGGTGTTATTTTCTGATTGTACATGTCTTAGGCTATGTTCATACGGCTTAAATGCGTGACGTATTTCTCCCCACAATTACGCTGTGTGTACGGGGGCAAGGCGGGGGGGAGGGGTGGGCGGCAGCCCGCCAGCCACATAGACATGCATTATTCTCGGCGCGTATACGCCGTGAATAAATGACATGTCACTTCTCTCCCTGCTCGCCGTATCGTGGGAGCCGGGAGAGGAGACGTCAACCATAGTTCTCTATGAGAACTGTGGATTACCGTAATGACTGGGACGTAGTTCAGCCCGTAATTCGCAAAGTATGGCGCGAGTTACGGGCAGAAATACGTCCCGGAATAAGCCGTGTAAACATAGCCATACAGTGATGCTTAAAAGTTTGTAAATCTTTCTAGAATTTTCTGTATTTCTGCATAAATTTGAGCAAAAACTCCATCACATTTTCACACCGAACCAAACAAATTATGAAGTAAATACTGCAGAAATGCAAAAAGACCAGCGGACTGAGTGCAAAACATGTGCTGCCATTATTCCAAAGTAATTGCAGGGGGTACACTGAGAATGCCGATGCGTTTCGGGTTGATACACGACCCTTGCAATTACTTTTGAATAAAGGTAGCATATGGTTTGCACTCTGTCCGCTGGTCTTTTTGCATTTCTGCAGTATTTGCTTCATGTTTAAGGACTTTTACCGAAGAGTCAGAACCGGGCGTTGTCTGAGTGCTAGCTGCCCCGCTACGGCTGATGGTTCAGGTGCTATGGGACTACATTTAAAGCGGTGAGTGCCAACAGTTTTTTTTCTCTTTTTTCTTACAAACAAATTATGGGAGAACCCACCAACACCACAGAAGTGAAGCGGTTTTAGACAAAGGAATGGGTTAAAATTCCTCCGAGCCATTTTGTAAGACTAATTAACAATTGCTGAAAAGTTTAAATACAGTTTTTGCTGCACAGGGGAGTAATGCCAAAAACTAAAAGCAAAGGTTCATTAACTTTTCCACTGACATACATGGGATATTGGATTTGACTCATTTTTTATTTGGTTCTTTTAATTTACTCGTGTGAAAATTTGATGGGGTTTTTGGTCAAGTTTATGCAGAAACATAGAAAACTCTATTGGGTTCACAAACTTTTTAAGCACCGTTGTAGGTCCTAAAATATGAGTGAAGATTTGTAGTGAGAAAAGGACAGTCTTTGGGAGCCATGCTTTCACCCAGCCTATTTAGCAAACACTATTAATACCTGTTTCGGATGTACTGGTTCTTTAAACAATGTATATTGTGACAATGTGAGATCTGTCAGTAAGCATAAGTTACAAGTTCTTTCTAATCCGATGGACAGGAGAATTGCAATATAAATAGTTTAATTGTCTGCAAGACAAAATATGAGGTGTATACAATTATACAATTATTTATACAGCCTATGGGTTCATAGGTTAAAATACAGGAACATGTTATGAATAGAGCTAAGTTTATCTTGTCAGATACATCTGCGGCTACGAGACAGTCTCCCATCAAGAAATAAATCAATCCTAGATTCAATTTTGTGGCATTGAAAAAGTCACTAAACCTACTAGCATTGGTTACAGGCATATCTTTTGTGACATCAGGCCTTTTCGATTTTTAGCTCTATTAATTTAAGAAATAATTAAACTAGCAGAATGTATAGGGTTTTTTTTTTTATCTACGTCATTAGGCCGCCCATGCAGACTGTATAATGTCTCCTATGTTATCAGTCCAACATAGCCTGGCTGCTCTTATTGTTAGCAACCTCATGAATAAATCTGTCTAGTCCCCATATTTCCTTAGTATATTTATTATTTCCTATATTATAACAGTTGTCTATTTGAATATATTTTTCCATACAGACATATATTTACATACAAAGGCGTGACTCAAAGCTCTGGTGCCTCTCTGCGCAATTTAAAAAAGGACCCCATCTATCATGTGCAGTTTATAATACTGGAATCCTCTTAGATGGCAGATGGGGCATTAAGGCCACCTCAGGCTACAAGACCAGGTAAAAATCACAGAAAAAAAGAAAAACTCACGCCACAGGGTTTGTTACATCAAAGGAAATCACTGCCAAAACATATGCAAACCATGGTCTGTTGAATATTATCTAGGCAAGTGTTTAAGATTGTATCAATTATTAACTGCTGGTTACTTAAAAGGTCTCCACGGTAGGAGCATAATACGGTGACACACCGAGAGGTGGGGCTATCCTTGTCGGGGCAAACTCCCCGCCTATACAAGGGCCAACTAGTGGAGAGTTAAAAGGGCATGTATCGCTTCCTTACTTCGGCTGATTCCCACTGCTCTTAGCTTCTCAACTCTGTGAATGCAGGGGCGTTTCTTCCCCTCCCAGCTGGATGACATCATCCCCCCTTCACTGCTGGCCTGAGACTCCCCCCCTCCCCTCTAGTCCACATATCACTGTGTCTCTCCCTATCAGTCTTATTTTATAAGAGCTGTATACATACCACAGGCTGCATTCAATCTAATCTGAACACTGATCTCTCACAGCTGGAGATGTATTACAGCTTTCTAAGAACGGCACAGATCTGCGTGTATGCAGGAGAGTTAGGCACAGGGACAAAACTGTCATGTTTTCTCATTGTACAATCTGCTGCAGTCTGTTTCTGCTAGGTGTGGAGACAGAAAATGCTACGGCCCCTAACTCTGAGTCAGGCAGGGATCGATACAATTGTGCTATTTCCTGATTGTGTAAGTCCTTCAGTGTAATTTTGTTTCTTCTGCCTGTATAAAAGGAAAATGCTATGGCCCCTAACTCTGAGTCAGAGACACAGCTCTGTGAATCGACCCAGGGGCTGTACAGAATGTAAATGAGCTCTCAGCTAGTGAATTGCAAGGAGGAGGGATTCGACCCACACTGGATATCAGTGTAAATAAAAACACAAGATAAGGGACACTGTGAGAACAAGGCAGCTTTGCTAATGACATCCAATTGCAAAGTTGCTTGTTTTCACTGTCCCCTTATTCTGAAGACCATTTAATGAAACGATAACACCCCTTTAAGGGATAGTTGACCCATATGTATATGTCTCTGCAGTCAACATGCTAATTGTTGTTAGTTTAAATAGCTATCATGTCCACATATGCCTTATTAATCTGGAATTTATTGTAGCAGGTCAAAAGCTCTGGAACGTATTATTGTTTTTTTATTAGGTTTGAATAAAAGTAAAATTTTAGTTGTTGGGTTTGCATATATTTTGGCAGTGATTACAAGACCAGGTAGCAACTGCTACCTCTGCCCCCCTTATAGCAACACCCTTGTACATAATAAATATAAATTCGATTCACAGCACCTCAGGGAACTGCACCTTTTTGGATAACAGGCCCCCAAAAGAACCATTTCAATGGGAGTGCTCAGTACAACCGAGTAGATGTGCTGAACTGCACTGAGCACGCCCATAGCGATCACACATTTATGGCATATCCTAAAGGTATGCCATAAATGTCTGATGTGTTGCCTTTGATATCAAACTAAGGGTAGAGATTAACTGCAGGTGTCATAATGATGTATGGCATACACAAAAACTTATCAGCAGCACTCCACAAAAATTAAGAGACAATTAAAAAATTAATATATTTTGAAGTGCATTTCTGCTACTTTTGGATCAAAACTGTGAGGGCCCATCTACGAATGGCCAGGTGACCTCATTTCAGATCTGGACCTACACTAGACAAGCTAACACATCTGCTACCCCGGGAATTCGGTTCCTGCGCCTGCCGGCAAGGATCATGACAGATCACTGCCAGCGGGGCGGAGCTGCGGGGCCTGGCCCTTCCTACCTCTGAACGCCCGGGCCCTATGGCCCGAGTGTTTAAGGCAGGACTGCCCAGTGTTAGCAGAGCGGAGCCTCGTCAGCACTCCGCTCTGCTAATCTGCCTGCTAGGCTTAAACCTAGCAGGTGCAGGCCCAGTCTGCTTACGTGGGTTGCACGATGATGTCACATCATTGCGCCGCCCACACCGAGCACAGACTGGCCGGGAGCTGGTCAGGGGATTGTGGCATAGGTGAGTAAGGGATTTCTTATTTTTTTTACATTAATGAAGCCTGCCTGCCTATATGGTCCTATAAACTATTCTAAGCCCTGCCTGCCTATATATATGGCCCATATAGACTACCCTAAACCATGCCTGCCTACATATATGGCTCCTATAGACTATCCTAAGCCCTTTCTGCCTATATATATATGGCCCCTATAAACTTCCCTAAGCCCTGCCTGCCTATATATATGGCCACTTTAGACTACCCTCAACCTTTCCTGCCTACATATATGGCCTCTATAGCCTACCCTAAACCCTGTCTGCCTGCATACAGTATATGGCCCCTATAGCCACCTAAACCCGCCTGCCTGCCTACCTATATGGGCCCTTATAGCTACCTAAACCCTGCCTGCCTATATGGGATCCTTTAGCCTACTTAAACCTTGCCCATCTGGGGCCCCTTATAGCCTAAACCCTTATCTAAACCGTGTCTGCCTAAATGGACCTCAAATAGCCTCGCTCAAGCCTATTTCAAAACCTATCTATGTGAGCCCCACCTAAGGCCTAGCTACCTGTGGCCCAATTACAAGCTAACTGTGGCCCACCTACTGCCTAGTTAGCTACGTGGGACCTACCTCCCTGCCTACCGTAGGGCTGCCTACCTAACTGGGGCCTAACTACTGCCTACCTAGGGCCAATCTACCTGGAACCTAACTAGTGCCTACCTACCTAGGACCAATCTACCTACCTGAGGCCTATGTACTGCCTACCTACCATGGGCCTATGTACTGCCTATCTAGCTACCTAGACCCTATCAACCTACCTATCTAGAGCCTACCAACCTATCTAATGGGGTCTACCTACCGGGCAATATGATTCTGAGGTGTACGGTCCATAGCTGTAACACAATCTCTGGGAGGTGAATTCTCTGTTCCTCCCCTCTAGGAGACTGGACCTCTAAGCTATGGCCTACCACCCTCTGCCACTTCTTTGAAGTTTTACAGAGGTGGGGGGCTAGGAGTGAGGTGCTGGAAAAGTGCAGATTCTAAGATATTTGTGTCCAAATCTGCAGGCATGAGTGGTGGCCGGGAGAAGTCATCATTGTGGTCTGGACCAGATGCAAAACAAAAGGGAAAGTCAACGACTTGTCAGAGAAACATCACCTGTGAGTCACAAGATGTATCTACACTTTAATCACATATGTCTGCAGTCTTTTGTGGTAATTTGTGGTCGTGTTCTGGCGGTATAATCAGGTCCTTATGTAGTTGCATTATTGGTAATGTTGGTCTTGATATAGTGGGATATTTTTGATAGCAGTGGTGGTATCTATGGTGAGGTAATTTCTCCTTGTATTATCTAGTAACTGCATGTCCTGGTAAATGTTCGTGGTCAGGGATGCAGGCGATAGTGGAGGTTCGCTATGGGGCCAAGGCTTCTCTAGTTATGCCCCTGCACAAAAGAGTTGTGTCTGAAGGTGGCCTGATGGATGCTTGGTTTTAATTACATTTACTTAACTAAATTAACATCACATTGATTTTTTTTCAGTCCTGGACAACCCCTTTAATCCACTGAAAAACTAAAAGACCGCTAACTGAAAACAGTCACATACCCCACATGGGATTCCACTGCTTACTAAGAAGAAAGATTTCTCTTGATTATTTCTGGACTTGTACAGCGTGTTTTGAAAATGGAATATAAAATTTGTTTATAGCATTAACTCTGCACTTAGGCAATGTTGCACATTATGTACTGTTAGGATTGTAATGAACCAAGTGGATTAAATGTAGCCTTGAAGCACGCTGTACTTTATTTAATTTACTAATTTAACTAAATCTGCATATTAATAAACAACCATTACATTTTAGGCACCTGGTGTTCAAGGAGATACTAATTAAAATGCTTAGAGTGGTTTCAGATTGACAAGCAGTGAATAAAATTAGCAGCTTTACAAGAGAGTTCTAGAAATGGACGTGTTTCCCTAAGAAACTAGGTTCACAGCATCTTGTTAAAATGCATTAAAACATTCTTCGCTTCTTGTAACTGGGGAGAAAACTTTATGAATGTCATTAAGGGGTTAAGAGTGATGGGTGATGAAAAAGGCTCACTAATCCTCTATTAGAGGGAAGATGTGACAGCGGTAAGGACACTTAGTGTCACATGGATGTTACAGATGATGGTAAGTTTCAGAGCCAATATACAAGTAATAGGGAAGGTTAGATGACAGATTGAATTTTGATGTGTATGTTGCTCCTGTAGAGTATTAAATCTGCTAACATACGCATGCCTTTGTGTTTAACTACTATAATATTGAAAGTCCAGATTTCTAATCAATGGCAAAGATCTCAGATTTGCTATTTTCTATTCTCTGTGCTAATTAACTTACATAGCTGAATGTCCTTTACAAATACTAAGGTCTTTTTCACACTATGTTGTGCTTTCCAATCCATTTTTGAGAACTGAGATAAAAGAGAGATAAGATATTTTATTTATAATTCTCCTCCCTCTTACATTTGTCAAAAATAAAAACAAGCATCAAAAGAAGCAAAAAAAAAATGCTAGACCAAATGTCAGAAAAAAAAATCTAAATTTGTCACAGAGGTTGATTTTTTTGTATTAAACTTGTGTCCCAGGAATTTGCTAACTGTCCGTAGTCCATGTGTCATGATGATCTGACGCTTAAGCAACAGAGAACTTTAAAGGACTTTGGATGATTAAGAAATGTGATCTTCCGTCAATCAGTTAAGGGCAGGAATGTGCCCAACAAAAATCTATGAATGGTAGTTGTTAAGAGACAATAAGGGCAACATGTATGAACAGGGCTGTGCCAGATATCTGGCTTCTTTATAGCACGATATCAGGTGCAGCCCCATTCATACAGGTTTAAATCTCCCGCACGCCACTCTGGGGCACATTGCATAGCGTCTGCAGTGCCTGTTGCCCGAGTGCTGGAATGCACCTGATTTATGACATGATATAGAGCGGGCTCATAAATCAGGCGCATTTTATGCCTTTTTTATGCGCATGAAATTTGGCGTGTAAATGCCAAATTTCATGCATGTCCCCCTAAATGTTATACAGGCACACAGGCTGTGTTTTTCCCAATGTCTGGCATTTCCATGATACCCGTTGTGGGGAGAGTAGCTGAATGGCACGAAGGATCCGCATCTGAAAATCTAAGAATCACACTTTTTTATTCTTTATATGGATAAAAACAAAAACAAGATCAGTGGCTCACCTGATTAGGGATTGATTCATGATTGTGAAGGTTCCGCTCGTAAGGTAATGATCCCGGGCGTGCCGCTGGCCAAGCGGTTAACAAACAACACGATTCTGAAGCACCGGTGCAGCTCCAAAGTGCGGGATGCACCGTAAATAACTTCTTTGCTCGGTGATCATAAAAGCAAAATCTTTATTCAACAAGTTTAAAAGACAGCCATATGTACATGTGCTGTACGCAATGCATCCAACAGACGCGTTTCAAGCTCAGTGCTCTTGTTCACTGTGAACTTCTGAATCGTGTTGTTTATATGGATAAACCAGTCTGCAAAGTATAGTGAAAGTCACATGTGTTCACTGAATAATTGAGAAATACAGAAAGAAAGAATATAAGATTGGCCCCCACAGCCCTAGTCCTCAACCCAATCGAACACTTGCGTGGAATTCCAATGAGGAAACAAACCAAACCGCACGGCAATAATACTTGTGCAAAATCAGCATAATCTTTTGGAGGTTTTTGTGCTTTTTCTATCATTTTCCAAGGAGACTTTCTACTTACAGCTTTAGGGAACAGATTTTGGATCATTTGTTTGCTCACATATGCTTATCTGCTCCTTGGGCTGTTGGACAAAAAGATATTCCTCACAGAACCCACCTCTTTCATTTATTAAGTTTTGATTTTAGTTTTTCATATCAACAATGTATTTGCAATATGACAAGGCACCAAGTCTGAATTGGATTCTTTGATAGAGGACCTAAGTGGTAACTTTTTAAGCATCAAAGTGACTTAAATAATTAGAATTACCATCACTGATTATTTAATGTCTAAATAGAGGTGTATAACCTGCGCTTTCTATTAATTGATATTATCAGAAGTACATCAGCTAATGCTGTGATACATGTATCTTACACCTTTCTCCTTCTATTAGAAATTTTCCACTTGGGCAATTACTTTGGATCAGTTTTGATCTGCTTGGATGACAAAAGATTAAACAATGGGCAAATAACCTCAGCAGATGCTTCCATGAAAAGCCTACTATAAGGGCATGTCCCCACGGCACAGGTTTTCGGACGGTTTTTCAGCCGGTTTGCGGTTTTTCAGACCGCCTGAAAAACCAGCCGAAAATTAGCACAATTGTGCTCTATGGAAAACCTGTGCAGCAGTCCCCACTGCACGGGTTTTCCGCCCGGCGGTTTTGCCGGTTTCCGGACGGAAGATGTGCTTCTCAATGGGTGGTGGGAGGGCTCTTATCCGTTCATCACGGAGAAAAGCCGCCCCCCCCACCCCCGGCCGTGGGGAAGGGCGCAAAACACAGGACAAATACCGGCCGGCAAACCGGCCGGTATTTGTCCTGTGCCGAGTAAACGCGCCCTAACTGTTCCTTGAGACAAGCATGCACAAGAGCACGAGGTTGTCAGCAGTGAAAACCAAAGTAGAGTCAAGTTAAAAGTGTACAATTTGTATGTAATTTTTTTTAAACGCATAAACATTGAATAAATATAGTAGAATGTATAGTTACATACTATAGTTGAAAAAAATACATATGTCTATCAGGTTTATCTAAGGGTGGGGAGAAGATGTGCTTGAAGGGAGGAGTACAGATCATTAAAAAATCCCTCTATTGTTCCAGAATATGGAACCCATAAGGCATGAACCAATGTGTGGAAATAGAGGCTCAATTCAAAGGTGTACCCAGGTGGTTGAAATGTGACAGGCTCAAAAATTGAGAGGAGTAACACATTTATAACACTCACAAAAATACACGTGTGTGATGGTTCCTATTCAGAGCTCAAGACTTGCCTTATTGATGCATCAGGTGAATGGAAAAGATGTCAGCAAAATGGTAGATGGAGAACATATATAGACTTAAAAGTATTTTACCTCTGGGTTTAAATAAATATAATAGCTTTTCTTCACTTCTGTAAATCTCTGTGCCTTGAACTGTTAATTCTTACTTTTGTGATGTAAGTTGCTACTGGGCCAAACCTTTGGTAAGTTTTAATTTACTTTGAATTTGTTCTGTTATGGCGTTGTAGTAATTTTAGTGTAGAGCAAATGTTTATTCTGACACTTCGGCATCAAGAAAACTAATCAGTGCTTTTTCTGGCTCCTGGAAATTAGTCTTCTCCTTTCAAAGGTTTCAGTGGTGCTACTACCAGATCAGTATGTAGAGAGCTCGATTGAATCTAAACTACATAATGGACTTAACATTATGGACGACATGTATTAATGGGACTGCACCACTATTCTGGTGTCCTTTCAGCTCAAAAACTGTCGCAACCCTGTTATCAAGATGTATGAGCAGGCGCACTCCAAAATTAGGTGCATTATGCAATAAGATGTGGGGGTATTCCGAGGGGAGAGGTGGTGTCGCACCACAACCATATGATTCTACACATTTATGACATGAGGATGGTAAAACTAAGCGCTTAACACTTTGAACTGGCAGACCAAGTTAAAAGTGGTTTACCTGAGCGTGAGTTGTCGTAGTGGAACTACTATGCACCTGGATGTATGACCTGCAGTAGAACAGGGTCATACATTATGGTGAATTCTACACTGCTTTAAAGCTATTTTGAACTGGCCTCTATGTCACCCTATGTATAGAATTAATTATGTATCTATGCACCTATCTGATGGAAGTGACATTTTGCAAGGGACGAATTATACTGTATAGGTATGTATTATTTTCTTTACTTTTTTCATGATGATCAATAGATTTCAATAATTATAATATGTTAAATAAGAAAATATAATATTTTTTTATATGTAAAAAGAAGTTTAACAGTTTGATTAAATCACAGTTCTTCGAAGAAAAAACATGCTTCCCTTTTTATGCATATTGCTCCTAATATGTTATTATTAAAAACGTTCTATGTGTATTTTCACAGGTACATGTATATTTTTAAAATATGTTTGAGATATTCTATTTTATTAGTCTTAATAATCTTTAAATGTCCACTTATATTTTCTTTCATCTGAATTTTAATATAGTTACCGCTTTGCTAACAATTGTTGCATGTTGGTTTAATGACTTTATCCGCATTATTGGTTTTTATTAGTAACTGCTAGGTCAATCATAGCTTTTTATGGTATCTTGCACCATTTGTTTGTATGATGTGATTTCTGTGATTAAATTAATTAAAAATTTTGTCTGCATGACATTCAGTCTAGCACTGTTTCTCCATTGTATTAGGAAACAAATTTTCACTTTTTTTTTTAGTTCCTGGCTAATAAGTGTTATTTCTTGACTGCTTATGCCTAAAAACAATGGAAAACGACATTTCTTCTCCAAAAACTTTTCTTTTGTGTCTGGGACAGTGACATTTTTTAATTTACCTATTTTACATTGCATTATATCTCGTTCACATAAAGTCAAATAAAAGACAAACTGCTCCAGGTTTAACATGTATTTTCAGAAATAAGCATTTTTCTAGATTTGCATTTATATCGTAAATCGTTTTCACGAATCAAACCCCAAATGCAATCTTCCATCATGTTCTCGTACTGTCCTTGGTAGCAAAGTTCAAAGTCTATTATATCCTGGTGGAAGTGCTCGCCTTGCTCCTCTGAATACGCTCCCATGTTCTCCTTTAATTTATCAAGATACGCATCAAGCATATGGACTTTGAGGGACATTCAGCAACCCATTTTGCAGTATTTCTTCACCAGAGTCTCAACCAGCTTCACAAAGTTTTTGGCTTTGTTGTTACGAAAAAAGCCGTGAACTACCACGACAAAGCTGTTCCAGGCCTCTTTCTCCTTCCTGGTGAGCATCTTGGGAAATTTACTGCATTCCAAGATCTTTTTTATCTGTTGCCTGAGAAATAGAACATCTTTGACCTTAGCCTCAGACAGCTTAGGGAAGAAGTATTGAAGAAACTTGAAGGCTGGCGAATTGTTTCAGAAGGCCCAGTTTCATGTGCAGTGGAGGTATCAGCACCTTCTAGGTTTCAACCAGTGGCTCCTATTTGACGTTGTTACTTACTGCAGATAATTCGGTCCGCTGCGGCACGTCCCTTGTGTGCCTTGGTGTCCCTGCTATCCCAAAGGCAAAGGTAGCAGGGAAATTTGGTAAAACCGTATTGGAGACCTATCAGAAATGCTAACATTTTGAAGTCTCCAATGACCTTCCAGCCATACTTGTCATACTTCAAGGTGTCTAACAAGGTCTTGACACTACTTTACTCCTCTTTGAGGTGCACCAAGCCAGGGAAAGAGACGGGTACTTGTTACCGTTATGCAGCAGCACTTCTCTAAGGCTCCTGCATGAGGTGTTTATGAAGAGGCGCCACTCTTTCGGGTTACATACTATTCCGATTGCATCTAACAGACCTGTCACATTGTGGCAGAAACAGAGTCCATTTTGATGGGTGAAGAAGCTGGAAAAAAGATGGTGATGCTTCTTCTGACCTGCAACTTGAATGCTTTCTTTCCACAAGACCAAGACCAAGATCTCTGATCAAATCGTCAAGGTCCTTTTGGTTGTGGTAGTAAGGTTTTCTTTTCTCTTCTTCACCTATGAAATCTAGATCGGCAACATCTTCTTCACTCTCTGAGTGGCTGCTAACTTGTAACAGTGGGTCTTTTGCCAGAGGATTGGGTATAGGGAATTCCGTGCTGTGTGGCACTGATGATATTGTTGATGGGATGTTAGGATAGGTAACAGGAGGCGCGTTCTTGCCAGTTCAGTGCTTCAAAGGGTTCACCATACAGAAGTAGCAGTTGCGGGAGTGGTCTGAAGGTTTCCCCCAAATTCTTGGTATCGCAAACTTTATGGATCGTTTCTCTCCTCTGGACCAACCTTTATAAGAACAAATTCATTCATGACAAATGGTCATTAACCCATTAATACATAGGGTCACATTTTTAGGATACTGAACATTGTCGTTATTTTAAAAAAAGTAATGTGATAATGGGTTAATTGCTCAAAGCTTGCATGGATGTTTGGCCTCAGTAATAAAAATAGACTGACTACAACGTTTCAGGTGCATAGTTTCTGTTGTAATAAAAAACAACAATATAATTGTCCATCTAATCTTCCAGTTTTCTTGCAGTATTCACAGGTGAAATGAGAGGCCCAGTGTTTGTCTTGATCACCGACTGCCATGCCAAAATATGCCTTGTATGCCTTGCAGATCCTGAGAGAATCTACCACGGAGTATTTTTTTTTTTAGTTCTTATTTAATAAATTTGCTGCAGAGGTAACAAAATGCATCTGCCGGACGCTTACAACCTCTTGATGCCATTTTGTGCTGCCAAAAATGCTGCTATCACAAAATTGAACAGGCAGGCTGAACACCGTATTTATATTGCTGTTATGCCTTCCAGATATTACAGGAACATTACATAACGTTCCATAAATTATTCTATTCCTTCCAGAAATTAGAGGAACATTCTATAACATTCCAGAAATTACTCTATTCCTTCCAGAAATTACAGGAACATTCCAGAAATTACTCTATGTTTACTTAGGGGTTTTCTCGATAGGAAGATTAGCTTTAAACAGAAACAGGTTTCTATGGTAACCTGCTAACTGTTATCTGATTGGCTGAGAGCTAATCACATGACAGACTGTGCCCTTAGAGAACTAATTACATTACACAATATTATCTGTAGTAAAACAGAAGAACAAACACTGCCATCAATGAGGAGAATCCTGCTCATTGCTGACAGTGTTTGTACTTTTGTTTTTTCACTGTCCTGATTACAAAAGCAAAGTTTGGAGGAAATAAAAGTGGATTTTCTTTATTTACTAGTCATAACCAATCAGGGAATAACACTCATTAGCCAGGAACAAAAATTGTGTTACATAGTGTTATACGTGTTTATTGTGAGCTTTATGCATTAATGTCCACTAGAATGTATTTAGGGGCAAATTTTAGAGTTGTTAAAAGGTTTACATTTCAAACTAAAAACTTAACCTGATGATCATACAAATAACAAAAGACAAAGGTTTCATTCATATGCGAATTCTGCTTGAAGCACTTTCTTCATTATGAGATCTGTAAGGAAATTTGAAGTCCCTATCGGTGGAAATAAGGTAAGGGAGAAAGAATGATAAAATACTGATGAGGTTTCTTAAGACATATCCAAGTATAATGAAAGCAGCAGAAAATCTATTAATGAGGCAACTAAGTAGCACAGCATATCAGAACAATACTAAAAATTTTTAAAATTGTGAAGCGTAAGCCAGCAGGTCAAGCAAAAAAAAAACAACTTTTTGACCATAATAGACAATTATCTTTCAACAACTAGTTCAGGACCCAACAAGAGGAGGGACACAACTTTAAGCAATAGGTGAAAAAGGATATCAAAGTTAAAGGTTGGGGGTCACCCAGGTAATAGTGACCACAACAAGATAAATGTTAATTTGATTTTTTTAAGATGTTTAGTAAAGGAGCTACAAAAACATAAAATTTAAGAAGACCATTTTTACTAGCTAAAAGATGACCTAAAATATTTCCAAAAGTAAAAGAACACAAACTATATTTTTCAAAAGCGTTCTAAAGAATAAGTGGAAACCAATGGGCTTAAATAGGGTGGTATCAGACACAATAAATAATGAAAGGAAAGTATTTGAACTCGTAAAACAAAATGTTAGATGATGCATTGAAAAATTCCTAAAATATATATTGTGTGAAAGAAAAATAAAGGCAGTAAAAACTAAAAAGAGGGTCATTGGCAATGGAAAGGAAAATAACCCCAAAATAATTTTTAGCTACATAAATATTAAGAAACTTAGAAGTTAAATTATTGTCCCCTCAAAATGATCTGATTTAATGATGAAGAAGGAAGAGGAAAAGGTTAGTGTATTAAATTTCTTCTTTTCTGCTACAAGCCAACCTATTAAGAAGCTGCTTCTTCTTGGGAACACCTCTTTAAGTGTCACCTGTTAAAAACAATAAAATAAATGAATGAATGGTGTTCACTCCCTGATTCTGCAAGAATTAAGTATAGTAATAGATAACAATTAATAATTTTAAAATGACAGGGTCTGTTACGTATGACTTTGGAATAGCAAATGTGATACCAGTATTCAAAAAGTAATCTCAGATATGTTGTAAGTTTAAGCTATATTGGGTGAAAAATATTTTAAGGTTTTCTAAGAGATGCTATCCTGGAGTATCTCAATGCCAATAAATTTGTATGGAAAATACCACCACATTTCAGCATGTATTCTTGCTGTTTGTAGTAGTTATACATAAACGAATAGGAGATTGCATAGAAAGCATAGAGGTTGACAGGTTAGGGGTGGTGTCAGGCGTACATCAAGTACAGAAAGTTGTTTCTGCAACATCGGCATACAGAAGAAAATATTGAACCATGCAAAGCCTCGATACAGAAGACTGAATACAGATTTTGTTGTTAAGACAATTTTAAATTTTGTTTTTCACTTATGTTTTGCATTTTGTCTGTATTTTCTAATATGCTGTCCATGTATTATGTGGGGTTTTTTTTTTTATTATTTTGGTATTAGTTGAAATTATAATGTATGTAAACTTGTGCCTGCAATATAGTATGTACAGTTGTGAGAAAAAGAAAGCCCACTTCAAATTCTATGGTTTTACATATGAGGACATAATAAAGAAAATCTTGTCCTTGGAAGGTCTTAAAATTAGATAAATACAAGCAATAACACACAACAAATTCCATTGTGTAATTAATTATTTAATAAAAATTAAGCCAAAATTAAATAGCCATTTGTGAAAAACTATGTACACCCATGACTCAAAGACTTGTAGAACAACCTTTAGCAGCAATAACTAGAAGTTTTCTGTATGACTTTTCAATCTCTGGAGGGATTTTGGCCCACTCTTCCTTACAACATTGCTTCAGTTCAGTTTGTAAACATACATTTATGTATGTTGGTTTATTCATAGACATAGAAAGGGACATGGATATGGAACCTTCTGCCAGTTGAACTTGTCACGATTAATTCATTAACAGAGTTATTCTGGATGCATTTCTAGAGTGCAATAATATAACTAGTTATAGTGACTAGGATTCTGGAGAAGGGTTATGGATCCAGGTAGTTGATTTTCCAATCTGGCAATTCTAAGGGCCAAGGATTCTGGAGAAGTGTCATGGATCCAGGTAGCCGATTTTCCAATCTGGCAATTCTGATTGCCAAGGATTCTGGAGAAGGGTCATGGATCCAGATAGTCGATTTTCCAATCTGGCAATTCTGATTGCCGAATTGGTAATGAATTTTTTTCCCTAAAATGAGGAAAATCGGCTTCTACTTCATGAGGTAACAGCTCTCTTAAGGTCCTGGCACATGAATTCAATTGGTTTAAGGTCTGGAATTTGACTGGGCCATTACAACATTTCAATTCTTTTCTTTTTCAGTTTTTGTATATTTAATGCTGTTCATTGAATCATTGTATTGTTGCCTGACCCAGTTTTAGCCAAGTGTTAAAATTAGCTGTTTGGTAGCTGTTGGGTAGATGGCCTCACATTTGACTGTAGAGTGTTCTGAATTTGTGATAGACTCAATGGACTAAAAAGTGTCCAGGTCCTTTGGCTACAAAACAAGCCCAAATCAACATCAACCACCACATTTTAACAGTAGGTATATCAAATACGGAGGTGTAGAGGTGCAACTAATATGATTAATATATAGTAAGTTTTGACTCTTCTATATTTAAGAGGATAGTATTCTTTTTTTGCTTTTCCCGTAAAATGCCAGTAACAATTAAACCATGAAACCATATCATCAACATCTTCAATTTGTGCAATTTTGACCTCACCAATCAAGGCAAGTTACAGTGTATAGGTCAAAATTAGTATTGCAGCAAAAAAAAAAACAAACAGAAAAAATGTATTTATTTCTATAAGGGGTTGCTTATGTGGCACTAGCAGTTTGTCACATCTCTACAATAGAAATTTATGTAGAGTTCTACAGCACATTTTAATTTTGTGCACCAGATTTCTCCATAGAGCTAAATGCCATAGAACCTCAAAAAAGGTACTTTTCAGCAATGAGTTCCATCTCACATTTTGAAATGCAGTGGTCTAAAGGGTACAAATATGGCAAGAACGTATTTATGATTTATATAATCTGTAGCCATACTATATAAGAATAACATCATTTCTATTATCATTTGTGTTGTGCAGTTCTAATATAAGGAATTTTTAAAACAAATAGGCATATTAAGAATTTGAATATTTATTAAAAAAAATGGTTATATCCTTCTCATACTGTATAAAGAAGTTATTGTAATGAGGTGGTGAGAGACTTGCCTGTCAAGCAACAGCATCTCCAAAGTTGGGCTTGGGACGTGGGCTTGGCAAGTGTGTGCGGAGGCAACCACACATGCTTGACACAGTCAAGCATGGTGGTGGGAGTGGCATGGTTTGGGGCTGCATGAGTGCTGCCAGCTGTGGGGAGCTACAGTTTATTGAGGAAACCATGACTGCCAACATGTACTGTAACATACTGAAGCATGATCCCCTCCTTCGGAAAACTGGGCTGCAGGACAATATTCCAACATCATAACGACCCCAAACACACCTCCAGAGACCGATGCTTCTGAGACAAACATTGAGAGGTGTGACGGCAGAGGCTCCAGACTAACCTCAAATGGACGGTGGAGGAGCGCAATGTCTCTAACATCCACCAGCTCTGTGATATTGTTATGCAGGAGTGGAAGAGGATTCCAGTGGCAACCTGTGAAGTTCTTGAGAACTCCATGCCCAAGAGAATTAAAGCAGTGTTGAAAAATAATCATGCCCACACAAAAAATTTACATTTTGGGCACAATTTGTCCATTTTCACTTAGGGGTGTACTCACTTTTGTTGCCAGCAGAGAAGAAGGCCCACAACAAATATATAGCGAAATGGTCACCAAATTAGAATATGGTGACCTACCCGATGTATTTCCCCGTATAAAAGATAACTGTTCCTTAGGGGAACTATGTATCAAAAAAGACCACCACCATCACTTTTTTTGACCACCAATGGCATCTTTGGGAGTTTATATTTACACCCATACACCATGTTTTATACACATTTGTTTATACACATTTGTTTACAAGTACTTGCTCAATGGTCTTTTTTGATATATAGCTCCGCTAAGAAACCATTATCTTTTATACGGGGAAAACAAATCGGCAAGTTCACCATAATCTACTTTGGTAACCATTTGGCTATATATTTGTTGTGGGCCTTCTTCCCATATTGTGGATTACTTATAACCAACCCCACTCTTTAGGGAATAGTAGGGACAGCCTCTATAGCATGGGATCGCCCCTTTCTTGGCGATTTCCCCGCCAGTTGGACAGTTTAAAATAGTGTGTATTTTTCCTGTCATTATTTGCCTCATATGGTTATAGACTTTTTGATGTTCCACATACATAAAAATTCTTTTTGTTACCTGTTTTGTTTTTTCTTGGACAACTTATTCCATGGATAGGGATTATGTCAGTTCAGTATCTTGGACTATTATTGAAACTAACCTATATTGTAGGATACGTGAGTATATACTCGTATAACACCACTGTGATCCCTATGTGTGTCCTTAAGGCATAAAGTGTTGATGTTCTCTATTTGGCATATAATACATATTTTTATGGATATACTTTTTTTTTGTGATTTAACATTTAAAAGTTATGTTTTAGTGTGTAATTGACATTTCAGTAAATAAAAAAAGTAAAATAATAAAAAAAGTTCCACATAATTGGTATTGCCGCATCCATAATATTCCGATGTGTTAAAATCTAACCTAATTTATCCCATACGCTAACACCATAGAAAAAAAAATTAAAACGCCAAAATTGCGTTTTTTTGGTCATTTCATGTGCCCTAAAAATTGGGATAAAAGTAATAAAAAAGTTTCATGGATTCCAAACTGGTACCAAGGTCCATGGGTGGAAGAAAAAAAAGTTATTGGTTGCAGAAAATGGTGCCATGGCAAAAAATGTGAAAAACAGAAAATGTTTGGATTTTTTTTACGGTACCAAAACATAACGAAAACCCTATATAATTGGTATTCATGGATGTGTATCAACTTGTAGAATACAGATAACACATCATTTATACTGCAGACTGAACATCTTAAAAAAAAAAAGATCCTGCAAGTACCTTTTTTTCACATTTTGCCCTACTTAGAATTTTTTTGCGGTTTCCCATTAAATTCTATAGTACAGTGAATGACACCAATAGAAAGAAAATCTTTTCCCGCAATATAAAAGCCCTCCTCATATGTCTATGTAGGTGGAAAAGTAAAAATGTTAGAGGGAAAAACGAATGTGAAACAAATAGGCCTCCATGTTAAGGGGTTAATTTACTTAACCTCTTAAGGACCCGACGTTTTTTTTTTTTGTTGACACATTCGTTTTTCCCTCCTCGCCTTTCCAGAGTCATAACTTTTTTATTTTTCCACCTATATAGACATATGAGGGCTTTTATTTTGTAGGACAAGATGTACTTTCTAATGGTGTTACTATAGAATATACTGGGAAACCGCAAAAAAAATTCCAAGTGGGACAAATTGTGAAAAAAAACGTACTTTTGCCATGTTTGCGGGTGTTTTGCTTTTACGGCGTTCAATCTTTGGTAAATATAACATGCTATCTGTATTCTACAGGTTTTTATGCATCCGGCAATACCAAACATGTAGGGTTTACATTATGTTTCGGTACCGTAAAAAAAATTCCAAACATTTTCTATTTCTGAAGTTTGCGGCACGGCGCCATTTTGTGCGACCAATAACTTTTTTGTACTAACACCTATGGACGTTAGTGAGGGTGTATTTTTTGCGGGTTGAAGTTTACTTTTTATTAGTACTTTTTATTAGGTACTTATTATTTTATTAGAACCCCTGTGGAGAGGAATTCCCAGGGGACAGTATCTTTGCCTCAGGAGGAACTGTTCGGATATTAATTAGTTTAAGATGCAGGCCAAAGAATTGAAGGGAAGGGTCCAAAAGAGGGGCTACCTTGAAAGTGTTCTAAAAGAGGCCTATCAGAAAGTCCTGTTGAAGGATAGAAATTCATTATTAATACCTAAAGTGAAGGAACGAAGAGAGGACAAATGTGACTTGAGAATCATTGGTGACTTTGACACTGGATCCCGAGAGGTTAGAATAATTTTAGAGAAGTACTGGAAGATCTTACTGCAGGACGGAACTTTGAAAAATATCCTTTCAGAAAAACCACTAATCATATATCGTAAGGGTCGTAGCATACGTGACTATGTTGTGAAAAGTCATTTTGTACAACCAAGAAATGAGTGTTGGCTTGGTAGGCAACCCATTGGTTGTTTTCAATGTGGTAGATGCAACTTTTGTAAATATGTGGTCAAATGCAAGAAATGCCTCGACTAAAGAAAAATTTGAGGTTAGGAATTTCATTAACTGTACAACAGAGGGAGTGATTTATTTAGCAAGTTGTCCTTGCCCTCTGGACTATGTGGGTAAAACTAAAAGAGAGCTACGACGTAGGATTTGGGACCACATTGGGGATATCCGACGGGGAGCTGATACCCCAATAGCTCAACATATGCATCTGAAACAATGGTCGCATGGAATTGCTGCAATTTAAGGGTCTTGATGTACTGAAGAAACCAATGAAAGGAGGTAATTGGGATCAATTGATCCTCCGTAAGGAATGTTTTTGAATTTTTCGTCTTAATTGTGTTAGCCCAAAGGGTTTGAATGAGAACAATATCTTCTCTTGTTTTTTAGAGGAATAATTTACATCTTTCCGGCTAGTTATTATTAGTTTTTGTAACTTTGTGTTTAATAAACCAAATTATTTATAATACCGTTAAGCATGCTTTGTTGTTATTTTACTATATGCTCCTATCTTCTCCCATTGTGTATTTCGGGACTATAAATATTTCTGGTTCCACTGTATCATTGGTTCTCTATTGCAGCTCATTGGTGCTGGGCTGCTCAGGTGTTTGCGCTATCTGATTCTTGTGCTGTTCTATCGAGCATGCACGGTCCAGTTACTGTTATGCCATGGGAACTATGGACATCGCATTGCGATCACGCTGTATTCTTCAGACATGCGCATTGAAGCTCTTGAGACGCCTCTGGAGATTTTTTGTCATGGCGCATGCGCAGAGTTTTTTGGTCATGTGCGGTGGAAGGCTTGAGATTCCAAGATAGCGGTGACGCTTTCTATAAATTGCGACGGCGCTAAATTTCTTAGACATGCGCACTTTGACATTAGAGACACCGAGCAAGCTTACAGGTATCTTTATGTGGGGATACTATGAATTATATTAGAGTGTATTTACTTTTGATACAGTGTCTATGGGAGGAGTATCTGTTTGTCTGAACATTTGAAAGGTGCTATTTGATTGGTCACCCATTTGGCATTGGCCTATATTAGGTCTGTGCATAGCTTTAGGCATTGGGTATACTGTGAGTATGGACAACACTATGTCCGGATAACCCCTATGGATTATAATTTATATTTGTTTGATTTCCCCAACCCAAACTGGGCAAAAATTATCTACTGAAGATAACACACATCGGTCTTGAGAGAAACGCGTCTATGTGTCACGTCAAGGGAGGTGCAGTGGGCCCTGACTGCCACCCAGCCCACTGTCCCTGCCTACTTGGCGTGCTGCCCTAGGCGGCAGACCCCAACTGGACAACAGCCCCTACACTGCTAAGTGCAGGGCCGTCAGGGAAAACGCAGTGTCAATAAGTCCGGGTCGGTAAACATACAGGAACGTATATGCCAAAACGTAAGCCAGAAGAATAGTCAGAAACAAGCCGGAGTCCAAACACGGTCAGGAGTGCAGTACAAAATCAGAGGCAACAAGCGAGGTCAAGAAACAAGCTGGGGTCAGAAATCCAGGAGAACAACAACCAACGGGAATGACAGGAAACAGCAAGGAAACACCTTTGTCAGGCAAAGCCTGAAGGGAATGAGGAGGTTTAAGAAGTCTGCCGGGACACCGCCCTCGCAGCTGATTGGTGCGGAATCCGGGGCCTTCGATTGGTTCTGAGAGCTGTCACTCCTTGCTCAGGAGCAGCAACTCTCCCAAGGTATGGTCCCAGGATAGACTTATTAACCCTCGCAGGTCGTTGTGCTAAACAGGTGGAAGGCTGCCCAGACGAACGTATCCTGACAGTACCCCCCTTTTAGGAGGGGCCACTGGACCCTTATTTGGTCCGGGTCTCTCTGGGTGAGCGTCGTGGGAATTCCTTGATGAGGGAAATCAGCATGAATCGAATTAGCGGGAAACCACAAACCTCTCCTCAGGACCATAGCCCTTTCCAATGGACCAGGTTATTGCAACGACCTTTTGTACTCTGCGAGAGTCAATGATTCGGGCCACCTCATACTCTAACTCCCCCTTAATTCTAACGGGAGGAGGAGGAGGTTTAGCAGGTGGGATAGCGGATGGAACATATCTCTTCAGGAGCGACCGGTGAAATACATTATGTATCCAGAATCCAGAGGGTAATTTAAGACGGTAGGCCACTGGATTAATCACCTCCAAAATTACATAAGGAACTACAAAGCGCGGCGCAAGCTTACCAGAGGGGACCTTTAAACAAAGATTCCGGGTAGACAGCTAAATCTTATCCCCAACCTTAAATCCTCCAGTAAAAAGGTGCCTCTTATCAAATTTCCCTTTCTGGATGTTCTGGGCGTTCGCCAAGTTCTTCTGAACTTGGGTCCAGACTGTGCACAGATCGTTAACGATGACATCCACCCCACTATGATCAGAAGTAGCGCCGGACAATGATGCATGTCTAAGATGGAAGCCATAATTACAGAAAAACGGAAAAACACCAGACGAACTACTATCCTGGTTATTAATAGCGAATTCCACCAAAGATAAGTATTTCACCCAGTCTCCCTGCTGGTCGGAGACAAAACACCTGAGTTTTTGCGTAGCAGTTGGATTCACCCTCTCCGTCTGCCCATTAGTCTCTGGGTGGAAAGCAGAGGAGAAGGACAGGGTGATACCGAGAGCCTTACAGAGACACAATATTTTCAGGTAGCCCATGCAATTTTACGATATGTCTGATGAAAAGTTCTGCAAGCTTTTTAGACGACGGTAACGCTTTTAACGGGATCAAGTGGCACATCTTACTAAAACGATCCACTACCACCCAAATGACCGTCTTGCCCTCAGAGGTAGGCAGATCGGTCAAAAAAATCCATGGAAATATGAGACCAGGGTCGATCTGGTATAGGAAGAGGACAAAGTTCACCAGGAGGGCGAGTTTTGGGAACCTTTGCCCGAGCACAGGTGTCGCAGGCTGTTACATAGGCCCCCCACATCACAGGACAATGACGGCCACCAGTAATTTCGGAAAATGAGTCTCTTTGTGCCAGACACTCCGGGATGTCCATGTAAATCTTTTAATAGTCGTAACCGAAACTGAGTGGGAAAAAAGACCTTAGAAACAGGACAATCCACAGGTCTCATATCCTGGTGTGTCTTGATCTCCATGGCTAAATCAGGGGAGATGACAGAGACGACCATCTCTTTAGGTAAAATGGGTACTGGATCATCCTGAGGTGAGTGACTGGCACAGAAACTTCTAGACAACGCGTCTGCCTTAACATTCTTAGACCCGAGTAAAGAACAATGCCCAACGTGCGTGAGGGTTCAACCTTTTAGCACTCTCTAAAAATGCAAGGTTCTTATGATCGGTTAGGACCGTGACTTGGTGCTGGTCCTCGAGGAAGTGGCACCATTCCTCGAAAGCCCATTTAATTGCCAACAATTCTCGGTTCCCAACATCATAATTCCTCTCGGCAGAGGAGAATTTACGGGAAAAGAAGGCACATGGCCGGAGATAAGTCAAGGCGGCTGATCCCTGAGATAGCACTGCCCCCGCCCCAAACTCCGAAGCGTCTACCTCAACGACGAAGGGTTTGGTATGATCAGCTTGAACCAACACTGGGGCTGCGACACAAAACACTGCTTGAGTTTTTCAAAGAGCCTTAAAGGCCTCCGGTTGCCAGTTACTGAAATTAACCCCCTTTTTAGTCATATCAGTTAATGGCCGGATGAGAACAGAAAAATTACAAATACATTTTCGATTAATAATTGGCAAAGCCTAAGAACTGCTGTAAGGCTTTCAGGGAGGAAGGCCGAACCCAATCGAGAATTGCCTGGACCTTTCCAGGATCCATACGGAATGAGTTCGGAGTCAAAATATATCCCAGGAACGGTATCTCTTGAACCCCGAAAACACATTTCTCAAGTTTGGCAAACAAATGATTTACCCTTAGAATCTGCAAAACTTGCCGTACGTGTTTAACGTGGGAAGACCAATCCTGCGAATAAATTAAGATGTCGTCCAGATAAACAACCATACAATGACCAATGAGATCTTGGAAAACATAATTTACAAGGTTCTGGAAGACCGCGGGAGCGTTACACAACCCAAAGGGCATAACCAAATATTCAAAATGGCTCTCTGGCATATTAAATGCAGTCTTCCATTCATCCCCCTCCTTGATCCGAATAAGGTTGTAAGCCCCTCTCAGATCCAGTTTGGAGAACCACTTTGCCCCCTTAATTTGATTGAACAGGTCGGGAATCAATGGTAAGGGATATTGGTTTTTAACCGTTACCTTATTGAGTTCCCGGTAATCAATGCATGGACGGAGACTACCATCTTTTTTCTTCACAAAAAAGAACCCTGCACCCATAGGGGACACCGAAGGATGGATATGACCCTTCTGTAAACTCTCTGCAATATACTGCTTCATGGCGAGTCTCTCCGGACCAGACAGATTGTATATCCTGCCTTTAGGAAATCTCACCCCTGGCAATAGTTCAATAGCACAATCATAGGACCTATGCGGGGGTAACTGCTCAGACTGAGTCTTGGAAAAAACCACAGCTAAGTCGCGAATAAAGGCAGGAATCTGCTCAATCTCCACATTACCCAGGATGATAGGAAGACATTTATTAATGCATTGCTTACCCCACCTAATCAATTCTCCAGAATTCCAGTCAATCACAGGGTTGTGTTTCTGAAGCCAGGGCAACCCTAACACCACGTCAGCAGGTAAGCCCTCCATGACAAACAGAATACACCTCTCAGTGTGCATAGATCCCACCAGCATCTCAAGCTCAGGAGTGCAATGTTGGATCTTGCCCTTGACCAACAGGGTAAAATCTATCGCCACAACCTGCAAGGAATCAGATAGAGGCCTCCAGGGAAGGCCCAGGCGCTTAAAAAATGAAGCGTCCGAATAATGTTGCAAGCTGATCCTGAATCCACAAAGGCCCTCCTGGAACTAGACCTGGAAAGATACGAAATCTTAACTGGAAGTAACAACTTTTTTAACACCATGGGAAATACCTGTTCACCTAGGTGACCCTCCCATGAGTCATCTAGGCGCTGGAGTTGTCTGGTTGGGTTCTCCTGTTGGCACACTTCCTGGATGCGAGGTGAGATCCTGCAGTCACTGGCTGGGCCCGCAGACGAGGCTCCTAGTTGCATAGGCTCCTCAGGGGGCATCTCAACATGAGCGGGTCCTGGGGAGGTGACTGACCGGGGAAGCGGAGTAACATGGGGTAACGGAGTAAATGTCCTCTTCTGGCGTCTCTCCCTAAACCGTCTATCCAGGCGAACAGCCAAAGCCATAGCCTCATCAAGTGTGCCAGGGGTTGGATAAGCTACCAACAAGTCCTTTACATGGTCAGCTAGCCCCAATTTGAAATGGCACCTAAGGGCTGGGTCATTCCACCCCGACGGAATACACCAACTCCGGAACTCTGAACAGTACTCCTCCACCGGCCTCTTGCCCTGTCTTAAAGTGGTGAGCTGCGTCTCAGACACTGCTTCTCTATCAGTGTCGTCAATAATAAGCCCCAAGGAGTCAAAAAGGCGGTCTACGGAATACAACTCGGGCGAGTAGAGGGGGAGCGAGAAACCCCATTCCAGGGGAGACCCTTGGAGTAGGGACATAATAATTCCCACCCTCTGCACCTCATTACCTGAGGTAAGTGGGCGGAGGCGAAAGTACAATCGCTTGCGAACCGCTCAGGTAATTGAATAGGGGGTTCACTTAACGGGGAGAGAGGTGCCGAAGGACTCCCAGCTGTAGGGGTACCCTGGGAGTCCTGGGAGCCTGCTGCTGCACTCTAAGTGCCAAGTCCTGGACCAAGTGGGTAAGTCCCTGCATCTGCTCTACTAATGCAGCCATGGGGTAAATGGTGCGTGGAGGCAGCAAAATAGTGGCCTGACAAACTGTCACGTCAAGGGAGGTGCAGTGGGCCCTGACTGCCCCCCAGCCCACTGTCCCTGCCTACTTGGCGTGCTGCCCTAGGCGGTAGACCCCAACTGGATGACAGCCCCTACGCTGCTAAGTGCAGAGCCGTCAGGGAAAACGCAGTGTCAATAAGTCCGGGTCGGTAAACGTACAGGAACATATACATATATACATATATGCCAAAACATAAGCCAGAAGAATAGTCAGAAACAAACCGGGGTCCAAACACGGTCAGGAGCGCAGTACAAAATCAGAGGCAACAAGCGAGGTCAAAAAACAAGCTGGGGTCAGAAATCCAGGAGAACAACAACAAACAAGAACCACAGGAAACAGCAAGGGAACACCTTTGTCAGGCAAAGCCTGTAGGGAATGAGGAAGTTTAAGAAGTCTGCCGGGACACCGCCCCCGCAGCTGATTGGTGCGGCATCCGGGCCCTCCGATTGGGCCTGAGAGCTGTCACTCCTGGCTCAGGAGCAGCAACTCTCCCAGGGTGTGGTCCCAGGATAGACTTATTAACCCTCGCAGGTCATTGTGCTAAACAGGTGGAAGGCTGCCCAGACGAACGTATCCTGAGACTAGGTTTAATTTTTTTTTTATATATTTGTGACTCACTCACTCCCTGTTTTTGGAGCTCCTAAGGTCAGGTGAGGAGTTTATTTAGGGGTATCATTGTGGAGTTGCCCTCATCAGGGCGGTTACTCTGCTAAGGGAAAGTTTTTTAGGGTTGAGAATATATAGGGAAAGTGTGTCATCAATTCTCCTATTCCATTTAGCCCTAGATTCTTACCGACTCATTCATCTATCCCTATTTTTTTGATGATATCGTTTTTGGGAGGTGGTGAGTAATATGATATATTTATTACTACTCTATTTATACCATTCTTTATTGGGACTATTTTGTTTAAATATTTTAATTGTAGGATTAAAAGTTATGTTTTAAAGGGTTGATATATTCTTTAGCTTTGAAGTTGATTGTTATCCCCTGTAGTTACTTAGAAAAAAAATTTTGGAGTACTTTTTATTACTAGCAGTTTGGAATGCATGGGACTTTTTTGATCACTTTTATTCCATTTTAAGTGACGTAAAATGACCAAAAAACGCAATTTTGCCGTTTGGAATTTTTTTTTCTCTACAGTGTTCAGCGTACGGGATAAGTGATGTTATATTTTAATAGATCAGACTTTTTCAGATGCGGCGATACCAAATATTTGTAACTTTTTTTATTATTTTATTGTTTTATTTGTAAAATAAGGAAAGGGGGGTAATTTGAACTTTATTTCTTTATCTTTTTTACTTTAACATTGATTCCCCCTATGGTGCTTGACCACTAAGGGGCGCAATCGTTAATACAGTCTAATGCATTGTATAGACAATGCATTAGACTGTATCAAGATGGCATTTTCCCGACTTCCAGCCTGCGGCCGGAAGTGGGGCAAACCAGGACATGGCAGTGACAGAGGCCTTCACAAGGCTCCCCGCGTCGGATCGCTGCAGGTATGCTGCGACAGTGCCGATCGCCCTGAAGATCGGGACGCGGCGCCGATCTTCATTCATTTAGATGCCGCGGCCATCTTTTCCGCGGCGTCTAAGGGGTTAAACAGCGCGGGTGGGCGATGCTGCCTGCTCGCGCTGTAACGGCCGGGTATTAGCAGCGATCAGCCACTAACACTCACCGGCTGTGCGGGAGGGTCGTGGAGCGATTCCTTTGCAAAGCACCTTAGGGACCCTGGGGCGTATGAGCACATCCAGGATCCTTAAGGGGTTAAAGGTAACCTGTCACATAGATTATGCCCCCCTCGCTGAGGACAGCACAAGCTAGTGTCAGACCTGCTATTCCCAGCACTGTGCCCCTTATTTTGTAAGACGCTGTAGTTTTAAAGTATTTACCCCTCAAATCTTATTCATGAGTAGGTGTTATTCCTGCCCACCAAAGGCTAGCCCCGCCCACTGACAGTTTTTCACATGTTTCTACCTATTCAAAGTAATGGATTTATCAGTTGAGGTGGGCGGGGCTAGCCTCAGATGGGTGGGGTTTGAAAAAAACTGACTCTTTGAATGACTCTTCGAATGACTCTTCTGGCTGAAAACTGCAAATTTGAGCATTAAATACACGAAAACTACAGCATCTTACAGAATAAGGGACACAGCGCTGGAAACAGCAGGTCTGCAACTACCCTGTTCTGCCCTCAGCAAAGGGGGCATAATCTATGTGACAGGTTCTCTTTAAAACTGTTGTGAATGCTATACTAATATGGTACAAATGTATACAACATTTTCAACACCAATCTCTGTAATGGCAAGTACTATTGTGTGTCTTCTGCAAGTATCCTATTCAATAACGTTTAACACTCTTGCTGCTTTCTAGAGTCCATATTTTCAATTACTATAAGGTCTTTTTAACTTATCTTTAGCTTTTCCCTTAACACATATGGTTAAACTGCGGTTTTGGATTTGCAAAAGATTCTCCAGTAGGCCCAGACTATGACACAAAAATGAAACCCTAAAACAATAGGGACCTAAAGGTGTGGCACAGGGCTGCACAACATGCGATCTGAGGGCCACATGCAGTCCCTAGTGTCCCTCTTTGCGGCCCCCAGTCATCAGGACACAATCATGCTGTGTCTCGGTCTTCATGCTTCAGAAAGTAAAAGTCATCTTTTGACAGCAGCAATCATCTGATGACTCTGTAATGATGGGCACATTATGGGGGGCACACAGGCTCGGACTGGCCCACAGGGGAACAGAGGAAACCCCCAATGGGCCCCTGAGCATGGCAGACCTGGAGTTTTTTTTTAACTGAATATATACGCTTGGAAGAGGCAGAAAGGCAGACAACAAGAGGCAAAAAGCAAGAGGCAGGGTATAGGAGGCATGTACAGTCATTTACAGTAGCTGTAGGGTGGGCCCTTAAAATAAAATTCACCGGTGGGCACAGAAACAGCTCAACTGGTGGGCACCTAGAATACACTCCACCTGTGGACCCAACACTGCGCTGTATGACTGGCACTGTTATAATGAGCACTATGCAGCTGTTAAGCAATCCAGTAAAAATAGATATTGTAGTTGTATTTGGGTTTGTTCCTCAAAGACGTATTTATCTCTGACACAATCATGGTATGACCACAAGATACACCATTAAATTGTCTGATAAGTACAATACACCAAAGAGGAGGAGATGAGTTGGAGAGGTGGCTATATATGTGTGTTGTTCTTTCTAGTTATAGTTGTGAAACAACCACATCTGTAATCCCCAGAAACTATAAATCCCATAGCTCTTTATACTGACTGAGGACCTTCCTTCGATATGGGCCGTCTCTAAAGTGGAACCACGATCTCTCAGCCATTTTTGATATTTACAATTGAAGTGTCATAAAGGTGTCATATGGGGAATATCCCTCTAAAATTTAGTGTGGCCCCTGGAAGAGGTACATTATGACTATGTGGACTTTGAACCAGAAGATCTTGTGCACACCTGGTCTACCAGAAGACCCATCTGTGGGTGATTCTGGAGTTATTCTCATGTCACTAGGGTGTTAAACCGTATTAAAGATATATTTTGTGTGTGCACTAATAACAGAGATGAAATATGAATCAATAAAGGGCTTTTCTCACTACAAAGTTTAACTTACAACATATAGGGAACAGTAAATGAAGACGTTTTCCAAATATATTGCTTTTTTCATTTTTTTGGGTTGAGGAGATAAAAATTGATTTTGTCAGCTCTGAGTGCACTCAGGTTTCTCTAGTTTACTGCCCCACTCTGCCCTGCTCTTCCCTGCTGTTTGTCTTATCTAATAGCTGGGGTGATGTCATCACACAAGAACCAGATCCAGAACTGCCAGCAGCTTGAGAACTTGACTGTTATCTGATCTTACAAACAAACTAGACTAATTACTACTGTTTACTTAATCTGTGGAGCTTCTCTGGATCTGAGAGTAGGAGATTTCTATCTTATCTTAGTATTTAGCAGACTTTTGAACATCAGAGCTAATATGCTAATTACCCACAGCCTGACCAGGAAGAGACAGGAAGCATGAATGAGAGCTGCTCTGTGAAACAGCAAGGTTGGACACCCCATTTAATATAATTTACACTTGGAGAGAAAAAGACATGAACCGCACATCCACAAATTATATGATGATCTACTGCTTGGTCAGCAAATATTAACAAAAATGAACATAAAGTTCTTAGTATACATTTTGATTAAACATTATAAGCCCTCTTGCCACTTCACTACAACCTATTTACCCCTTATCAATACAGCCAGTTTTGACCTTCCTGACAGAGCCCCATTTTTTAAATCTGACATGTGTCACTTTATTAATAAAAGAAGGACAATTGGCGTTGCTGATCACACTAGGGTATAAGATATTACCTATTGTTTCACTTTTTCTGGGTACAACTCTTCTACGTGGCTACGACACAAAGGTTTTGTAAAATGTGGTCATTCTCCATGTAAAACCTGTGGGTTTGCTTTTCCAACCAAAGAATTCCCTAATTACAATGGCTCAAAAATATTTCCCATACGTAAATACATCAACTGCAATACTACCTATGTAGTTTACATTATCAAGTGTTCAGTGTGTAACCTGATGTACGTAGGCAGCACCACACGAAAGTTAAAGGTGCGTTTCCTTGAGCATTTGTATGACATCACTCATACCTCAACCAGAACCAAGTCTATTGTGTCACAGCACTTTATAGAATGCCATAATTCAAACATAAAAGGTTTACAAGTAATGGGTATCGAAAGAATTTTGAGACCACAAAGGGGAGGTAATCTGGAGTATTTACTCCATGATAGAGAAGCCTATTGGATGCTCCTTCTAAATACATTTTATCCTACTGGTCTCAACTCACGTAGAGAAATTATGTTTCATACGTAGGCACATTGGATCTGCTTACTAATCATTTAGTTGGATGGCAAGTACCAGTTTATTAACATTTATCAAAAAATGTTTACAGATCAGTTTGAATATCACAGACTAGACCTGTCTTTATTATTATTATTATTATTATTATTATTATTATTATTATTATTATATGTATTGTTTATTATTTATTCAGTTTTCTTAATTTATGCTTATCTGTATTCTTGTATGTAGGGCATAGCTTATTATTATGATGGTATTGTTCATCTATTTATTTACTTAATTTATTTAATTTATTTAATTTATTGACACAGTTAAATATAAAGCTATGCACTCTCTTCTCCTTTCTTGCTGAGTATATTATAGTCTTTCCTTGTAGTGTTCGCATCATGTATGTTGTACTTTCAGACGTCTTTCCTGATATCCATGCGCATGCCCAGTTTATTCTGCGCTGGTGACACGTATTGCGTTCCACCTCTAGTCATCTCCGTCTTCTGGTTTCCGGTGACGTAGCGCAGGTGGTTTTTATCCCACATGAAGACAGCGTCATGGTTTCAGGTAGGAGAATTCTCATCAGGTGTTTCTGTTTTTACTTATTAGATTGGTTTTAGCACACTATAAGAAGGCTTGCATTCCAATTGGACATTGCTATGTCTAAGGGCGTTGTATCGCCCGAAACATGTCAGCGATTCCTTTGTTTTTGTCTCTCTGAGTTGCCTGCCTGCCCTTGCACCGTTGTATGTTTTTTGTACCAGCAGTTGTCTTTCAATAAAAGTTCTTTTTATCGGATATCCCTGTGCTGATCATTTGGCAAATCTCATGTGTCACTTTATGTACCAATAACTTTTTGATCCTTTTACCTATCCATGTGATTCAGAGATAATTTTCACGTGACACATTGTGCTTTAAATTTTGTCCAAAAAATTCTTGTTTTATTTGTGAAAAATATAAAAGTGTCGTAAAAGTGTAGAAAATTTGAAATGATACCACACAAAATAGTTTATAACTAGCATCCACCATATATCTACTTTATGTTGGCATCATTTTTTAAATTTCTTTTTGTTCCTTTACGACATTAGGGAGCTTACAAAATCAGCAGCAGTTTTTCAACATAGATTTATTTAGGAACCAGTACAGTCCAGCACCTTTGAGGGGCTTGTATGTTAGATACCCGCATAAATGACTCCATAAATGATTCAAAAAGTACACCCCTTAATATATTCAAAACAATGTTGAGAAAGTTTGTTAACCCATTAGGTGTTTCACAGAAGTTAAAGCAAAGGGAGGTGACATTTAAAAATGTCACCATTTTTGCAGATTTAAATTTTTCATCTCGTATTCACTGTAAAACAGTACAAACCGTGCAATTCAGTTTGGATTTCCCCGATTCTGACGTTATTAGCGATATCTCATAAGTGGCCCTATTGTGCTATTTGACTTTTTAGCTGGAAATTTTTAATTTTCACAAGGAATCCTGGAAAAAAAGCAAACCAGTATTTGTTATACAATTTCTTCCAAGTTCGGGAATACCCTCTATGTGGGTGTAATATGCTGTTGGGCTCATGCCAGGGCGTACCAGGGAGGTCAATTGCAAATTATGAAATATCAAACATCAAAAAAACTAAAAAATTATATCTCAAGAAAACATAACTTTTAATATCACTATACAACATATTTAGGAGATAGACTCACCAGAAAGGAGATGGGCACCATGTGTCCTGAATCCTCAGATATATCAGGATGCCAATCCAATGCAGAAAATAAAAGCAAAAATGGTTGCCGGGCTTGATTGCTTTTTATCAATGATTTTGAGATGCAGGATGAACAAAATACAGCAACCATGGAAGTGTTTATTTTGATTTTTTACAGGGGTCATCGTGCAGTATAAATGACATGTTAACTTTACTCACCAGGATAACATGATTACAGCAATGCCAAATGTATGTATTTTTATGTTTTACTGCTTTTACACAATAAAAATATTTTTATTTCAAAATGAAAACACGTTTTTGCATCGCCATAGTCTGAGAGCCATCATTTTTTAAAATTTTTCTGTCTATATGGGGCTTTTTTGTGGAATGAGTTAATGTTTCATTGGTACCACTTTTGGGGGGTGTCTTTAAATCCAATTTTTGGGAGGCAGGATTAAGAAAATACTGCAATCCTGGAAAAGTTTTTAATTTTTAACAGCGTTCACCATACTGTATACAGTACATGACAAGTTAGTTTTACTCCATGGGGTCGATACAATTACAACAATACCCAATTTACATAGTTTTTATGCTGTTATACTTTTTTTTTGTTTATTATCTTTTTCCATATACAGAGTTGTATGAGGGCTTTTCGTTTGTAGGACAAATTGATATTTTCATTAGTACCACTTTGGCATTTAAATCACTTTTTTACCGCTGCAGGTTAAACAAAAATGGCAGTTATTTCACTGTTTTTTTGTTTTTACGGCATTCATCATGCAGGTTAAATAATAACAGATTTATAGACTAGGTCCTTACGCACGTGATGTAGATTATTGCTGAATGTGGAAGAAATTGCGTAACACAATTTGGGATGCTTTTTCTCCAACATTCCTTGTAAAAATTAAACATTTTCAACTAAAATTGCAGATTGTTGCAAAAAATATTTTTTTCCATTTTCAACGCTAAAAAAAAATTGTGAAACACATGTAGGGTTGATATACTCACTACATCCCTGGATATATTCTTTAAGGCGTGTAGTTTCTGATATGGGGTCTTTTTAGGGGTGTTTATTAAGTTTTAGCCCCTTAGGGTGTCCGCCAACCTGCAATGGCGCCTAAATAAAATCATAATGAAAATGAGACCCCAGAGTCTGGTAGGTCCTCCTCCTATTCTGAGGCTTGTGGTTGAGCCAAATAACGCACAAGGGCCACATATGGGATATCTCTAAAAATGGCAGACCTGGGGGAATTGATGTTGAGTTTCATTTACCTGGTCACATCTACCGTGTTCCAGTGAATAATGGATAAAAATTGAAAATCTGCACAGAAAAGTGAAATTTCACCTCCACTTTGCTTTAATTTCTGTGAAACACCTAAAGTGACAAACTTCCTAAATGCTTTTTTAAATACTTTAAGGGGTCTAGTTTCTTAGATGGGGCCATTTATGGGGGTATCTAACATACAGGCCCCTCAAAGCTACGTCAGAATTGGACTGGTCCCTAAAAAATATCTATTTTGCGAATTTTCTGGCAAATTGTGAAAAATTACTACTGAATCACTAAGCCCCATAGTGTCATAAAAAAAAGACATTAAAAAATTATGCCAACCTACAGTAGTCATATGGTAGATGCTAGTTCTAAACTATCTAACTATCTGTCTTACAGGCTGAAATTTTTGAACTTTGAAAAAGGCAAATTTTTCCAAATTTTCACATTTTGATATTTTTCACAAATAAAACAAGGATTGTATGGACCAAAATTTCTTACTAACGTAAAGCACAATGTGTCACAAGAAAACAATCTCTGAATCACATGGATAGGTGAAAGTGTCAAAAAGTTATTCTCACATAAAGTGACACATGTCAGATTTTAAAAATGTGGCTTTGTCAGGAAGGCCAAAACTGGCTTCGGTGGTAAGGGGTTAAAACATTTTTTTTACTTTAAGTTTGAGTCCCACTAGGGTACTTTATCACTAGGGTGCATGATCATTTATACATTGTAAGGAAGTAGAAAACAGAAAACATGGCGGCGATGTAAGCCTTCACCAGGCTTCCAGCTGCCATGCAAACCGATCAGGGCCCCACGATCTCGGCGCGGTGTCTAAAGAGTGAAACAGCACAGGATGGAGCCGGCTCCATCCCATACTCTTACTGCCGGGTGTTGGCTGCAATTAGCAGCCTCCAATCGCTGGCTTTGTATGAAGCACCTTACTGCCATCTGGACATACCCATGCTTTCAGATGCGGTAAGGGGTTAAATGCAGCAATAAAACAAATCAATGTTTTTACCTAAAGCAAATTCTTTATCTAAAACATTACATTTTGAAATAAACCATAGTCTCTATTAAATTGAAATTGTGTGCTGTATAATTATATCCATAAGCCACAGTAAATGTATATAATCACCGTCTTTACTAATTACTATTTACTATGTAAGCAACTTTACCTACTTATTAAATTAATTAATTTAGAAAGGTAATTCCAATAACAGTCATTTAATTGCTTAATTTTGTCTATTTTGTTCTAAGCTGGCTGAACCAATTTAAATTATTTCAGGGGCTAAAACTAATACAAAATGCAAATATAATCCACCTCTTGGCTCAGCACCAATGTATTGTCCTCTATTGAAATGTCACTTGGAATAACAGCAATGACTGAAATGCAGCATCTAATATATAAAACATTGTATATCACCAGAAGATAATTCTATTATAGTTTAATACACTTTTTTTTAATTCATTTAGCTCTTACATTGTCTTGCAATACAATCATACACTGGCTTTCAAGGCTTTTTGTCTGTTAATGTAGCATTATCTAGTAACTGAGAAATATTTCCTCTTTTTCATACACAGATGAGGTTCTGGCAGCTTGTGATTTGATGCTGAGCAGGAAACTGATCATCTTTATGGAGCAATGGAAGCATCCTACAGCGATTCTACATTTTGGAGGACCGAAACAACATCTGATCTCCGTCATGCATGTCTGTAGCATTTGGTCTTAGTAGTTTTAAAAAGAAAGGCCTGCCAAAACCCATCTGTATCTGGCTGGTAAGATAGAAGGAAGCAAGATAATCATGCAACGTTCAAATGATTTTTTCCTATAAGCACAGCATGTGTCTTGAGAGAGACAGAAGCTATTTTACAGTGAGAAAAAATTTCAGCCGTTTATAGCTTTCTAAATGATGGATGGACAAACTATACAATCAGGCCCCATACATACACATATAAGTACACTTTGCAAACGTATACATACACATCTTTACATACACATGCCTATATTTGTAGACTATAGATTTCAGAACTGCATGCAATGTTAGCTGCCTCTAAGGCCAGTAGGATATTGGCGTGTATTATAAGAGGCATTGACTCGTGGGACAGAGATGTAAAATTGACGCTACATAAACCATTGGTGCGGACACATTAGGAATTTTCTGTTCAGATCTGGGCACCACTTTATAGAAAGAATGTAATGGAGCTAGAGAAAGTTCAAAGACGAGCAACCAAACTAATAAAGGGAATAGAGCATCTTAGTTATGAGGAAAGGTTAAAAGAATAAAGTCTTTAGAAAAGATGGCTACGGGGAGATATGATTAATTTATATGAGTATATAAATGACCCTTTACAAAAAGTATGGTGAAAAGCTAATTCATGTAAACTACCTCAGAAGACAAGGGGACAATCCCTCTGTCTGTCCTTTAGATCAGATTGGTTCTTGCCATGTGAGTTCCAAAGTCTTCATCAGTGTGGAGGAAACAAAGCTTTAAGGGTTGTTTTTAATACAAAGATTAGCTTTCAACATGTAGGGACAGGTAATTGAAGACTTTTTCCAAATAAATACTATTTTATTTTACCTTGTTCATGAGATAAGAGATATTTTATCTGCCTTGAGTTCACACAGGTGTCTCTGGTTACGCCCATTTCTTTGCTTCCTGATTAGACAGAGAGTAGGGGGTGATGTTGTTGTGGAATGTGTTAGGTGAAATGTCTATTTCAACCACACTATAACTCCTGTATCTAGATCACACCCTGTAGTGTTAAGAGTGAATACATGTGCTTGATAAAAAGATGGCACTGACTCTCGGAACTTCGCACATTCCAAGCGTGGGAGACATGGTTCCTGATAAAGGGGAACAAATATAAATAGTTTATATATGCCCCATGATGTCTATGTAATGCTTCGCTCACAGCATATAAATATAAAACTCTAGAGAAACATCTTGGCTTCTCCTCCCCACGTGGACGTAGGAACTCACATGTGGTTCCGTCTAAATCAATGTCACTCTGGTCAGAGCTCACTCCAGAGAAGGTTCTTATTTCTAACAAGATTAGCTCTTATTTACAGATAAGCAATTGTTTTCACTCCTCAGAACACTTGTAACTTTTGTTTACTGAAGATTACATTTCCTGTGCTTATGCCTTTGTAATGTCTTAGCTAGTTACAGAGAAGTTAAATAAGCTAATGACTGCTATAGAACCTCCTACAGTATTGCAAGACCAGAGTGGATGGAAAGCTACTTGTGACTCAGCATGGTAAGAAAACCCCTGTAAACATTGACTCTACCTCTCCCTTTATCCACATCTTTCCCCACCTTTGGCTGAACTTGATGGACATTTGCCTTTTTTAACCATACTATGTCACAAAGAAGCACACTGACAGACTCATCTCCAATTAACTTTTTGAAATGTTTACTGCCGGACTAACCTGCTGAGGCAGTGTGCCCAGAAATAGCTTAGGTTACCTTGTATTTTTTAAACTAGTCACTATTTATCATACAAAACAAATTACACAATTTAATTTCTATCATTGCAAAATTACACTAACTTAAAACATCAAACGGCATACCTAACTGGTTGTAAACATCTGTATTCATTCACTCCCTAAAGGTCATGATTGAAAAATACAATGGCAAGTCGAATGTTATTCTAGACACCAGCAGTAACATCATAGCCTAATGGTCTAGGCCCAGACACTCACCTGATTTTGAAGCAAATCTTAATTCCACTGAGTACATGTACAAAACACTGTCAAAACCCATGCTTATCTGAATGCAGATCATCCCCATCTACAGGCGGGGGCGTAGCTATAAAAGGTGCAGAAGTAGCACCATTCTGTCACATAAGGAGACACTAGCATTTTGGATGACAAATGGTAGTTGGGGGGCCCATTTCACTTTTTGCACTCGGGCCCAGAGGCTTCAAGTCATGCCTCTGCCTAAAGGCATGTCGAAAGAATGCTTCTAGCGTTGCAATGTCCACCATCAAGTCAGACATAGGGACATCACACAATGAAACCTTCTGACACCCCCTCTTCCTACAGGATGCATCCAGCAATACCAGCACTGGGGTCTTCAACTAACCCAGGAATGGCAACACTGCTGAGATAACCTCCTACTCTGCATGCCAGGGGACACGAGGAGTATGAAGCTTTCTATAGTTTACAGTACAACATCATTTAGACCCACTTTCCTTGCATTTCTATACTGGGGGTCTCACATCACAAATATCTCTTTATTTACTTACAAACACTAGCTTGCTTTGCTTGAGCCTAAACATTAGGATGTGAAGTCTCTTAGCCTAACACCACAAATTCCATATCCTAAATCATCATTTTACACTTCTGATGGTCCAACAGAATGCTTTTAACCATCCAAAGCTATACAATTAATGCTCATATTCTGCACTAAGGTTTGTTCACACGCCTTATTTGCGGGGCGTAATTACGCCCCGCAATTACGCCGTGTGGACGGGGGCGGGAGCGGGGGAGGGAGCGGGAGGCCGGCACTCCGCCGGCCCATAGACTTGCATTACCAGCGGCGCTTATATGCCGCTTATACGCCGCTGGTAATTCACATGTCAATTATCTCCCCACCCGGCGGATTCGCCGAGCAGGGAGAGGAGACGTAATCCATAGTTCTCTATGAGAACTGTGGATTAACGTAATGAATGGGCCATTTTCAGCCCGTAATTTGCGCGCAACTACGGACCGAAATACGGCCCATTTTAAGCCGTGTGAACATGGCCTAATGCTGCCAATCCTGCTACACTCTTGTTCTGTACTTAGGAACATAATCTAAGTTGAAGGTCATTGTGATTGCTCCACCAATACCACATTTCTCTGCAGTTGCAAAATTGTGTTTCTAAGCAAGATACTGTTCACAGTAAGATTTTCATGTGAAATATAATGCCAAATTACTGATGTAAAAAGTGAAATAAACAGTTCTATTAAAGAGGAGATATCCAAAGTATAGCAAGATTTGGCTGGGAACTCTATTGATTATTTGGTAGTCAGGAACCCTACTCTGGCTGGGTATTGTACACATTTGTAAATATGTGGACAAGGGTGGTCATGAGGAAATTCTGACCTAGTAGTTGTAAACACCCACAAAGTAGCCGATAAAACATAGACATGTGGCTTGTGCAACCCAGTGAATAACACCTAAGCAGGGCATGCTGTGGCAGGGACAAGCCTCTCAGAGACCATAACCACAAAGTGGGTTAACCGCTTAGTCGTTGGTAGTAACCTCATCTTCTAGGGCACTAGTGGTGGTTGAATATAAAAGAAGGACCGGCTCACCTGTTTCTGGTGCACGCATCCAGTGATCCTTCAGTCAGGGGCAAATGTGAGCTTGAGGTGACATACTAGGGCATCTCAAAAAATTAGAATATCATTGAAAAGTTAAGGAACAAATGTGGTCCAAAAGGTGCACAAGCAACAGGGATGACACTTAGCCTTGAAAGAATTGCATATAATAGGCCTTTCAAGAATTTGGGGGAGATTGACAAGGAGTGGACTGCAGCTAGAGTCAGTGCTTCCACCACACACAGACATATCCAGAACATAAGCTACACCTATCGCATTTCTTGCATCAAGCCACGCATGACCCAGAGAAACCATCAGAAACTTCTTACCTGGGCTAAGAGGAAGAAGGACTGGACTGTTGCCCAGTGTCCAAAGTCCTGTTTTCAGATGAAAGTAAATTTTGCATTAAATTTGGAAATCAAGGTCCCAGAATCTGGAGGAAAAGTGGAGAGGCCACAATCCAAGATGTAAGAGGTCCAGTGTGACATTTCCCCAGTCTGTGATGATTTGGGGATTCATGTCATCTGCTAATGTTGATCCATTGTGTTATATGAAGTCCAAAGTCAACACAATCGTCTACCAGGAAATTATCAACACAATCGTCTAACAGGAAATTGTCGTCCCTCAGCTGAGGAGCTTTATGGAGATGCTGATTTAAATTTTCAGCAGGACCTGGCACCAATACCTGGTTTAATAACCTCGGTATTACTGAGCTAGATTGGCCAGCAAACTTGCCTGACCTAAACCCCATAGAGAATATCTATGATGAGAGACAACGGAGCCAACAATACAGTTGAGATGAAGGGCACTATCAAGGCAACCTGGGTTTCCCTCAGCACCTCAGCAGTGCCACAGGCTGATCGTCTTCATGCCACGATGCATTGATACAGTAATTCCTGCAAAAGGAGCCCTGAAAAGTGTTGAGTGCATAAACTATACAGACCTTTCAGTTCTGATTTCATCTAGTTCCTGTACTCTGTAAACTTTTCTTCAAAGGGGTTGTCTCAATTCAGACATTGATAGCTTATTATTTGGATATGCCATCAATGTCAGATATGTGCGGTCTCATGTCTGAATGCACTCTTATTTTGAGAATGAGCCCCAAAACCTGTCCGTTTTGGACAAATAGGTGGTCAGGACTCTCCCATTGTATACTTGGCTATACTCAGAACTCCCTTTTATTTCAAAGGAAGAGTCCCAGCAAACTCTATGTTCAGAATGGAGAGGTTTCAGGGCTTTTTCTCAAGATCAGTTTAGGTCCTAGACATGACAGTGATATGTCATCATGTCTGATATGAGACAACCCCAATCAGCCACCTTGTTCTATTAGTGGCCTTGGCACCAGGAGAGATGATTTTTTTAGAGTAAAGTGCCATCTGATAAGGTTATCTTGAATTGTTAAATTGGCTCACCCAATTTGATCAAAGAGTGTGCGAAGATCCCCAAATTCATACACAAATATTCCAAGGTTCAGTGTTTGTATGTCTTAGCATTTACTGTATATGTTTGCTTTTGCATTTCAGCCACCACAGTGTGAACCGGTTAACTTATTTCATTATTATTTGGATGTGCTAACTAACTTTAACATCTTGTTGTCCAAAGTCTGTTATAAGTTGCCAACAGGACTCTGCTTCTCCTTATCCCCTACCTGCGCAATGACTTCTGTGCAGGTGACAGAACATGCCTAGAACACTCTTCTAAAGCTGTCAGTCATCTCCTATTCCCAGGTTCCTATGGAGCATGTGGTTGCTGCAAAGGATAACTCTAAACACTGATAAAAGCAGTTTAGCAAGATGGCTGCTTCCCTAATTATTTAAAGAATTTTAATAATAAAAAAATGATAATATATCAGTATCTGCCTTTCGTTTTAACAATGATATAGGTTATAAATTCCATTTAGGGCCTTGTTCACACCATTTCTAAATATAAATAGCACAGGTACATATAGATTTTATTTTCTGTCAATTTACAAAAAATATTTAAAGGGGTGCTTAAATCTCACACTTTGATGGTATATCGGTAGAATATGCCATCAAAGTGTGCTAGATGTGAATCTTACCTCTGGACTCTCCATAGAAAATTTAGAGTAGGTCATACTTACACACAACTCTCTATTCTGTTCTATGTGAGTTCTGAGTGAAGCTGCTCACCTGTACTCAGAACTCCTATAGAACAGAATAGAGAGTTCTTTGCAAGTTCCTGAGATAGCTGTGGGTCCCAGAGGTGGGACCCGCACCTATAAGACTTGGTACAAAACTGATAGAATATGCCATCATAGTACAAGATGGGAATACCCCTTTAACTAATTGCAAATACACATGCAGCTAAATGTAAATATAGCTACTTTTATCATAAAAAAGTAAAACTTAAAGGTGTATTCCCATTAGCTTTAAAGGAGTTTTACCACCGTAAACTTTGTGGCATATTGCTAGGATATGCCATGAAAGACTCTGGGACCGGCACTTATCTCGGGCCTCTGAAAGTTACAGAGTAGAATGGAGATGGGGTCATGGTTGCGAGGATAGCTGAAAAGAATGCTTGGCTGAATGTTGAACTCCCATAAAACAGAATGGGAAGCCATGCTGCTCTGTAATTTTCAGAGACCTGTTCCCGAGATAGGTGCGGGTCCCACAGCTGGGACCTTCACATATCAGACTTTGATGTCATCAAAGTCTTTGGTATTAAAATCCCTTTAAACATGTGGGCAAAGGTAAATAAAGATTATTACTAAATACATTGCTGTTCAGATTTTGCTTCCCTTCAATGCTAGAACAGTTCTTATCTGATGCTTGTATGCACAATCTTTCCTAGTTACTGATCACCTCTCTCTGCTCTAATAGGTTCTAGAGCTCTGGGTGGGATGATAACATTGTTTGTTATCAGCAGCACATGAGCTTGTTTATGTTTCTCACTGACCAAACTTTAACCCTTTAGAGCTCTGTACCCTGTGCACTGCTGTTTAAACCCCTCCATCACTAATGTCCCTCTAACATGCTCAGATGGGTATTGCAGAGCTGAAATTTGAGTCACTGCTTTAGAATTGCTGTTGGATTTGGAATGGATATTATATATACTAAAGTCTGCTGACCATATCAGGAAAGACAAGACAGACTGGAGTAGATGACATCTAAGTGACCATAAATACATGCAATCCCCCTTACATGTTGTAAATCCTGTTTCATGAATAAACAATGGACACTGCCATCTGTTTGAGAAGACAACTTACTTAAGGGGCACTAACATTATCTCCTGGCAGGAAGTAGGAGATCTGGATGACTAACCCCCTACTCTTCAGGGACATGTGATTGATGGTTCAACCAGGTCTCTGGTCCCCCCAGGTAATGTGACCTGTCCAGCAAGGCTGTTGACCTTTGGGACAAGAATAAAACCTACTGGAAGAAATCACCTCTACACTGATATCTGTAGCCTCTACAAGGACTTGGCTGATTGGTTAAGAGAGCTCTTGGAGGTGTTCCAGGGATGGGCAATGGATGGGCCATGTGTGTGGGTGTGTCTGATATATTAAATGGCATACAAGGTCAGTTAGCTCTCTTCCCATCATCCTTGCAGCTACCCTCTCCTCTTCTCCTGTCCCTTTTAGATAGTCAGGCTTCCCTTTGTATATATATTTATATTATCCTTTGTAATAAACTCTTTAAAGATTCAGTTGTTATTGTTCAGTTATTAAGGTACCTCAAAACCCAGCAGATTCTATAATTTCCCACAGTCCAAATAGTCTGAAGCTGGCTGTGAAGAGCAGACTCAACATGGTGAGAACACCCCTTTTAACATATACAGTGGGTACGGAAAGTATTCAGACCTCTTTAAATTTTTCACTCTTTGTTTCATTGCAGCCATTTGTTAAGATCAAAAAAGTTCATATTTTTGCCTATTAATGTACACCCTGCACCCCATCTTGAAAGAAAAAAAAGGAACTGCCCAAGGAGCTCAGAGACAGACTTGTGGCAAGGCACAGATCTGGCCAAGGTTACAAAAGAATTTCTGCAGCACTCAAGGTTCATAAGAGCACAGTGGCCTTCATAATCCTTAAATGGAATAAGTTTTGGATGACCACAACTCTTCCTTGACCTTGCCATCCAGCCAAACTAAGCAATTGTGGGAAAAGAGCCTTGGTGAGAGAGGTAAAGAAAAACCCCAAGATCACTGTGGCTTAGCTCTAGAGATGCAGTAGGGAGATGGGAGAAAGTTCCACAAAGTCAACTATCACTGCAGCCCTCCACCAGTCAGGACTTTATGGCAGAGTGTGCCAACGGAAGCCTCTCCTCAGTGCAAGACATATGAAAGCCCGCATACAGTTTGCAAAAAAAGACATGAAGGACTCCGAGACTCTGAGAAATAAGATTCTCTGGTCTGATGAGAGATGATTGAACTTTTTGGTGTTAATTTTACGCGGTATGTGTGGAGAAAACCAGGCAGTGCTCATCACCTGCCCAATACAATCCCAACATGGTGAAACATGGTGGTGGCAGCATCATGCTATGGGGGTGTTTTTCAGCTGCCGGGACCAGACGACTGGTTGCAATTGAAGGAAAGATGAATGCGGCCAAGTACAGAGATTTCCCGGATGAAAACCTCTTCCAGAGTGTTCTGGACCTCAGACTGGGCCGAAGGTTCATCTTCCAACAAGACAATGACTCTAAGCACACAGCTAAAATAACAAAGCAGTGGCTTTAGATCGACTCTGTGACCATTATTGACTGGCCCAGCCAGAGCCCTGACCTAAACCCAATTGAACAGCTCTGGAGAGACTTGAAAATGGCTGTCCGCCAACGTTCACCATCCAACCTTAGGGAACTGAGGAGGATCTGCAGGGAAGAATGGCAGAGGATCCCCAAATCCAGGTGTGAAAAACTTGTTGCATCATTCTCAAGAAGAATCATAGCTGTACTAGCTCAAAAGAGTGCTTTTACTCAATACTGAGCAAAGGGTCTGAGTACTTAAGACTATGTGATATTTCAGTTTTTCTTGTTTAATACATTTGCAAAAATATCTACATTTCTGTTTTTTTCTTTCAAGATGGGGTGCAGAGTGTACATTAATGAGCAAAAAAATTAACTTTTTGGATCTACCAAATGGCAGCAATGAAAGAAAGAGTGAAAAATGTAAAGGGGTCTGAATACTTTCCGTACCCACTGTACTTCTTATAGCGTTTAATGGTTTGGTATACTGCATACAGATGTTGAGCTGTCAAATATATTCCAAAAGGCATGTAATATACTTTATGTCATATATTTGGCTATAGAAATCTATGGGTACCAGACAGGACACATTTGGATACTTTTTGCTTTTAATGTTGGATAAATCTACAGATATGATCCACTGTTATCAACTGAATTGTTTTGCAGCAATAAAGTTACTTGTTCTAAAGGACTGTTTCTAGAATAGTTGTAATCATGGCACTTTTCAGAAAAGAAAGCACTCCATGCACGGGGTTGATACAAATGTGTGCCAAAGAACTGAATGGAACGACAAAGTAGAAAAGAATTCAGGCTGATTTGAAGCCGACCTCATCATCAGGCAAATGGTTCTATGCTCTATAATTATTATTGATCTCTGTCAGGCTGCAATCAGTTGAGGATTTATACAACTTGGCAAATGCAGAGTAATAAATAAACTCATCTTTTCAAAACTGGATATTATTGAAACCTGTGTTTGGTTCAAGTTTTACATTTTCTTGTCTTCAGAATTTTTTGGGGGAAAGCCTACACACCAGTAACATCTGCCATAATAATGACTTTTTTGTTTTACCTGGCTTTTAACAGATGGATATTAATGGAATATTTATCTACAGTATGAAATCAATTCAAAATAGCATCTTGATGTGTGATTTGCATAATCAGCTTTGTTCTGAGTCGATGAGTTTTCTTGCTTACAATTGGAAGCTTTCACTCACATCTGCATCAAAGACGTCGTGAGGAGATTAAGCAGTTTCCAAGCTTCTTGATGCCAATCTTTTCATCAACCATTAAACTGCTAGAGTGATATCACTCCTTTAAGTAGAATCATATGATCAAAGTCAAAGAGTAAGATCACAGAACTTTGTGCCAACATGCACATTTTAGTCACTCAAATGCCTTCTTCAAATATGTAAACTCTGATTTCTATTAAATTTAGCAGATAAGTAGACCTGTAGATAACATACAGATGGTTACCCAAGCTTTATTAATTGATACCTACAAAAAAGTTTAAATCAGCAAACATTGTGTTTTGTATACAGGTTAGGTTTTGTACAGGTCCATACTATGATACAAACTATTGTTCCATACAGTACCTACAGCAGATATGTCTTTGATTTCATGTGGAACCACACACAGTTGTTTTGCTCACCCCATTTTCACGGAGCATGGCTGAACCCTTGCGTAAACTAAGCACCTCTCACCTTTCATCTCGACACCCACACAGATTGTATGCTCTTGTTTCCTCTGTTAGTAGCTTTTTACTGTGCAGTCTTTTCTTCTTATACCTTCTATATTGCAAAGTGCTGCGGAATATGTTGCTACTATAAACAGTATCTCACAAAATTGAGTAAACCCCTCACATTTTGTGAATATTGTATTATATCTCTTCATGGGACAACAATAAAGATACCACCAGGACGTTAAGGAACCCAAGGGACTATCTGTACCACTACAGTGGGTCAGTGGCTCATGGGTTACCCATGTACATGAGGCCTATGACCTTTTTCTCCGACTTCTTACAATTGTAATGCTGAATTAAAGGAAAAAGAAACTATTTTGTCAACTGCCAGAAGGGGCTGGTGCCATATGGTGGCATTCAATCACCTGTAGGCTCATATGATATCTATTTGACAATGTGATTAAAACATTATACAAATTCAATGCCTTCAACAAAAATACATATAGTAGTAGCATGACAATAGTAAATATTTAAGACTATGTGATAGATTTTAGGAAGCAACTCCTTTAACCTAATATATTAATTCCCCATATCAGGACTGGGCAAGGGATAGGTAGACTAAGCAGCCTCCTAAGGAGATTGGGTGAATGGGGCAATATGTCAAACAGCCTGACATTTTTCTTCAAGCAATTAGACACTGTGTAGGCACTGTGAAGCTGATAATGCTGTTTAACACAAACATGTATAGATGTGGATGTTAAACATATAAATGATACACACACATACAGATGTAGCAAAGCTACATAGCTTTTCATGTTATCTGTTGTTCCAACATAAATAGAGTCATTCAAAAAGCATGGAAAAGTTGAGATAACTTTCTGTTCTTTAATATAATGTAAAACCGATAGATTGGGGACTTTAAAGCTATGTTCACACGGCTTATTTTGGGACGGATTTCGTTCCGTATTTCACTGAAATCCGTCCAAGTCATTGGTGTGAACACTTTCATTACTCTATAGATAAATAGAACCTCAGATGTTTCCCGTTACACACTCCTTTTCTACTTAATTATTGTGCACATTCTTTTGAGCTGAGTGTGCATGTTAATGAGGATATATAAAGTTATTCTAACATCTATTTGAAAGTTAAATGTAAAATGGTCACCATAAAACAAGCCAACCACTTTAAAGCAAGAAAAGCTGATGATTTACTCCAAATTTGTCCTTACTGATACCTTTACAGACTTACCTGTAGATCTATTTTGAGTTGTACTGAGCTGTAATAACAGACTCATAGCAGCATAGTGTACTTCCCTATACCTTTGATTTCATAAGGAGGCTTAAAGAGGTTGTCTCACTACATTGATTCATGTCACCTCAGTCCTGTGTTCTTGGTTTCATTTTGAATTAAGGGGCGTGTTTACTGGCTTCCACTAGGCTGCAGTAGAAGCCAGGTCTGTAGCTATAGCAACCAGTGCAACCAGCCTATCATGAGAGAGTAAACAGGTCTGTAGCTATAGCGATCTGAGAAGCTGATGCAGCCCATACAAGGGGGGATATCTCAGAATAGGTAGGATATTGTTAATGAGCATATATTACAAAGTGACTTGTTTTTGCAAGATCTTTAACATAAAAAGCAATCCTTGTAGTGAGACAACCCCTTTAAAGAGGATTTTTCTATCAAGTTCCTTGTAAAACACACAAAGAATGTTGTTATATGTTCCATTGGCCACTGTATCATAGAGATAGGTTTTCTTATATGCATTACTTGTAGGGGAGAATGTCTCTGTAATACAGTGCCTCAAAGTTCCTATGACTCTATTGTGTATGCCCTGCAAACTGCTCTTCTATGCATATGAAGCCTGGGTTGCATAAGCTATAACACTTATTAAAACTTCTCAAATTTAATTGTAAATGCATATGCAGTGCCCGAGCTAGAGGTGGTCTGAACGCTACACTGGACTCCCTAGACACCATCGAGGTATCACCATATGTTACTGCTCTCTAGAAGTATTGGTAAGGCATGATGCATCCCAATGGGAAATAAGTCCAGAGAGTCAGGGATCTGCAGTAAACCAGTGTACTTCTTTAATGAAGGAACTCAAGTGCAGCACAATACAGGGAAGACACTGAGCTGCTTCTCCAGTCTCATCCCTGGTAGACAAAGGCTATGTACTGAGGAAAAGTATGGGCTAGCTGTCGCTTTCACTTTTAGAAGACTGGTAAACTGGCTAAAGTACTGGTGTACCAGGGTCTGTGGATCAGTCCTCTGGCTGGCTCCTGGGTAAAAGGGCTGGTGACCCAAGATCTGTGGCTTGCTATCATCAAAATCCTCTTCTGGTCACACAGGCAGTCTGGCACAGTCTTTTCTGCTAACCACTGGTCACTATCTGTAGAAAACTCCTGAGGGACTGAGTGCTAGCCTTTTATACAGTTTCTAGATGATCTAGAATCTTCTAATGGGAAGGGGTGGAGTGTGATAGCACAGCCCTTACCAAAACATTGTTAAAATTTTAGTCTCTCATACATTTGTATAGAGCTTCCATTCTGACCTATGGGAATGACTCAGCATCTTTTCCAGAAGGTGCAAAGCTCATTGTCAAAGTTGCCAACTTCTCAGTGTATAGGCATCAAATCTCAGAGTCTTTTAGTATTAGCTGGCTATATGTTAACCATTCCCACAGTACAGATGAAAGTGCAAATAAACAGAAAATATTATGGTAAATAATTTCATCTGAGTTTAACTATGTGAAACCGTATTGAAGTACATCTTAGTATAAAGCATTATGAAAAGATAGCCAGGTGTTGATGGCTTTGTATAGCAGCAATAGGGTGAATGTCCACAGTCCAAAAATGTCATTGTTCTGGGGCACTAAACATTAAACATCACTCCCTAAAATAGTAGAAAAACTTTAAAATGTCATACATTATTCTGGGAATAACCACAAACCTGAAGAAAAAGCAACCATTGAAAAATATTCAGAAATAATAAGACAGAGAAAGATTGCATATTATACAAAAGCAAAATATCAAAATCAAAATAAAATTATACATTACTATGCATGAATTTTAGAACTAAACATGAATGATTCATCTGATCAGAAGAATTTCTGTTAACCAAGAGAAATAATTTCCTCTTTTGCAGCAAATGACATTTTCTGTAGATGTTGAACAATGTATTTTAGAGACTTGGTTGATCATGCATGAAAATGTCCATTTAATGAAGGTTGATCTTGACTAAGAAAGTCAGAGAAGTTCACTGATAGTTTGATTAATGTCATATGAAAGCTTGATTGACAGAGTTTATATACAACTGATGAGAACGCAATAAAACGAAATCTTGCTAAAACAATATAAACCATTAAAGGGGTGTTCCCACGTACTCTATGGAATATTGATAGGATATGTCATCAAAAAGTGATGTGTGAGTCCCAACTATCTCAGCAATGGTCCCCTAAAAGTCTTGTTTCAGAGTGGAGAACCACTCATACTTACTCTAAACTGTCCACTCTGTTCTATGGAGGTTTTGAGTACTTCCAAGCAGTGTGTTCAACTGTAATTGGAATGCCCCCAAAAAAATTAAGATGAAAAAAATTTACAAGCTCAAAACACCCCCTTTTGCCATTTTCTAAAAAAATAAAATAAAAGTTATACATAACTGGTATGGCTGAGGCATGGTCATGACAGATTGCAGCTAAAACAAAAATGGTACAGAATTCTTAATGATGACGTATGGTGAAAATGTTTATCATTTAATCTGCAAGCTTCCCACATCAATTTTACTTTGTGGTAAAACTCCTTTAAAGATCACATATGTTTGCCACTCACAAATATGTGATATTGGAACATTTTTCTTGACAAATAAAAGACCAAGTCTAATAAGTTTGATTTATGGGAGTTGTTTCTTTTTATCTACTTTAATGACTTTTCATGCAGTTTTATGTTAAATGTATGCAGTATTATAGAAAATTCTGTAGGATTCACAAACTTTCACAGTTTATGATCATATTTCTGTTTGAGTGTAACATAGGATAATATCCATTTAGTATAAGAAGTCCTTCCTTTTTTGATTGACGGATATTCAAGATTATCAAAACAATAGCAAGAATGTAAATATATTCACAGATTTTTAGTCCTCTAAATGATGATCATTGAAATATAAACCATCATTTTTTTTCAAATAGATAAATTGGTAATATGTGTAATTTATTCAGGGTCTCGTCTTTGAATGAAAGATGAAGAATATAGGGCAAAATGTGACTTGCTCTCTGAGCGATTTGTTTATATTCCATTTGTAATTATATGCATACCCACTCATACATTAATATGTATTAGTAAGGAATGGTAACTAAGCTACATAGATATAGAATCCAGTGTAGATAATTATTCCTTACATTTTTTACTTTATTTTCACCATAAAAAGCTGGGGAAGTAAAGTAGAAAGAAAGAAGACATGACATCAAAAACCTTTCTTGTCCCAGCATCTCTCCCTATTCCTTCCACAATGCTCTTGACATTCACAAAACCATATGCTAATTATTCTTCTACAATAATTAGCTCAGCAGTTAATACAGTTCAAGCCTTGCCAGGTATTCAACAATGAAAATTATTATTCATCCAGGTTTCTAATTGCATTGACACGCTTTTCTATCTGTCCTTGCATAATGGTTAAATTAATACGGGGGAACATGAAGAGGAACTGCTAACAATATGGGAAGTCAGTCACAAAATCATCTTTATAGTTCAAGTGGTGTTTCTTGTGGTGCAGCCAAATTTTCCCTCAAAATGTAATTTTTCTCCCAAACATCATTTTCTTCTTAGTCCATTACTACTTGTAATTTTTTTTTAATTATGTTCATTTTGAAATTTTTAAATCCCCAATCCTATTACTTTTTTGTGATATACTGTATCTCACATAAAACTGTCACCTTATTTTTATGCTATTTAGTGGAATGCGCAATTATCCAAAACCTTTGAAAGTGTCAAAATCCACTGTAAAAGTTAATGTGTTAAAACAAAAGTCTACTACAAAACTGAAAAAAATGTCAGCATATTTAATATAACAGTAAAAAAAATCTCTGAACACTCATGACTGAAAATTTGCTAGAAATTATTTGTAGGCTAAAAAATATATATCGGATAAATTTTTATTGTTGACTTTATCCCAAACAGGCTTGGACTGGCTCACTGGGGAGTCAGAAACCCCCAGTGGTCATCTGAGGTACTGCCGCCGTCACCTGGGGCCCAGCCACCACATGCTAGCTCAGAACGCCCGGGCCTTGTGCCCCGAGCATTCAGAGGCAGGGGCCGGGAATCGAGGCCTAATTCCCCTATCTCAGAGACCCTCCGCTATTCACCCTGGTAGGCCTAAGGCCTTAAATCTACCAGGCGTCAGCCTCTAGCAGTGACATAGGCAGCGCAATGTCACATTATCGCGCTGCCTACACCTGTCTTCACTAGGAGCTGGCAGGACTGTCATCGCGCCAGAGGACTGGGAGAGAGGTGAGTTTATTTTTTATTTTTTTTCTTATATGAGTAATGTGGCTTTACCTACGGCCTACCTAACTGGGGCACTCACTACCTAAAGTTTGCCTAACTGGGGTCCTAACTCCCTAGAGTTTACCTAACTGGGGCCCTAATTACCTAAGTAGTCCTCTTTTCTCCCCAACCAAGGGGACTGTGCAAAGCAAATTAAAAAGAATGGGAAATATTAATGAAAGGGAAAAAGAAGGGTTTTACCCCAAAATGGACAGAGAGTTATCACCTCAAAAATTGTGGACAATAATGAAAGGCTGGAAGACTCAGGGAGACCACAAAGACTACACATGAGCCATATTTGTAACTTGGTGCTGACCAGTTCTAAATAGATATAGAGAAGTGTATAATACGACATTATGAATGCAAGTGTTGTACGCCAAACATTTTTGGCACATAAGAATCAAAATTGGCACATAGAGTGTTATGCGGCAAGTCATGTATTGCAGTTTTGCACCAAACTTTGACGCAATAAAATGTGTCATCAGGCTCAAAATGCACCAAGACTGGCCATATGCATGTTCATAGTAATAATAACCCTTATTTACATAACGTCAACATATTCTGCAGCACTTTACTATTTATAGGGTACAGGTGCAGACAAAAAGCTAGACATTATACAGTGAAAAGCTACTTACAGATGAGACACATGGTGTGAGGGCCCTGCTCGCAAGAGCTTACAATCTATTAGGGTGTACAGGTGAGATGAAGGTTAAGAAGTGCTAGGTTTACAATGGTCCAGCCATGTGACATAAATTTTGGGTTGTTTACATAAAATTTGAATGAATCTGCCACCCAGACAGTACATCTATATACAGATAAGTTCCGAAGTGTAATGAGTGACAGAAATGTGTGCGCTAGAGAGTAGAGGGTTAGCAATTAGGGATTCTGGTAGGCCAGACTGAGAAGATGTATTCTCAGGGCCCTCTTAAAACTATGAGGGTTATGAGTGTGCCTGATCGCCCTTAGTTCCAGAGAACTGGTGCCGCATGGGTAAAATCTTGCAGACGGGCATGGGAGGTTCGGATGACTGAGGCATGTAGTCTAAGATCATCAGCAGAGCAGAGAGACCGGGTAGGGTGGTAGACAGAGATGAGGGAGGACATGTAGGGGGTGCAGTGCTGTGGAGAGCTTTATGGGTGAAAGTGACTAGTTTATGTTGTATTCTATACTGAATTGGCAACCAGTGCAGTGACTGACACAGGGCAGAGGCATTAGTATAGCGGGTGGCCTGGCTGCTGCATTCAGGACAGATTGGAGAGGGGAGAGTTTACAGAGAGAGAGACCGTTAAGCAGGGAGTTGCAGTAGTCAAGACGAAAAAAGAATAAGAGCAACAATGAGAGTTTGAGTTATTTTCACAGTGAGAAAAGGATGGATTCTGGGGCATGAGCATGCTGAGGAGAAGTTGGTGATCAACAGTGTCAAATGCTGCAGAGAGATCCAGAAGAAGCAACAATGAGTAGTTACCCTGAGATTTAAGGTGCGGAAACCTGATTGTAAAGGATCGAGAAGAGAGTAAGCAGAGAGCTAGCGGATTAGGTGAGAATAGACCAAGCATTCCAGGAGCTTAGAGATGAAGGACAGGTTAGGGACTGGTCGGTAATTAGGAGCGCAGGAGGGGTCCAGAGAGGGCTTTTTCAGTAAAGGGGTTATAACAGCGTGTTTAAAGGAGGATGGAATAATCCCTGTGGAGAGAGAGAGGTTACAGATTGCAGTTAAGTGAGAGATGATAGCTGGAGAAATAGAATGGACAAGGTGGGAGGGAATGGGGTCACTTGAGCAAGTGGTGGGGCGAAGAAACAGGGGAAGCTTGGACACTTCTTCTGTTGTCGGGTCAAGAGCTGAGAGCAGACTAGTGGAAATGTGGGAAAGGACAGAATAGCTATATACATGGGGGTTTGAGATGAGATGTTTTGTCAGATACTGTCAATTTTTTCTTTGTAGTGAGTGGCCAGGTCTTCAGCACAGAGGTCAGAGACTGGGGCCAAAGCTTTAGGACTGTGGACAGAGTGGAAAGTGTCAAACATTCGTTTAGGATTATTGTGTAATGTTGAGATGAGGGAGGTGAAATATTTTTGTTTGGCACAATGCAGGGCAGTGTGATAAGTCCTGAGCATGAATTTGTAGTGGAGAAAGTCTGCAGGTAGCTTTGACTTTCTCCACAGACGTTTAGCACACCTGGAACATCGCTGCAGAAAGCGAGTCTGAAGCGCATGCCATGGCTGCTGGCGTCTGACTCTGGTGGTGCAATGTGTGAGTGGCGCCAACATGTCCAGGGTGGTTGAGAGAGTTTCATTAAATTACTTGACAGCCAGGTCAGAACAGGAGATGGAGGAGATTGGGGGCAGTAAGGACTGTAGGATGTCTGTGCATTCCTGAGTGTTGAGCAGATCTTTCTGAAAGTGTGACTGGCAGGTGTGTCCAGAGAAGGCTGAGAATTAGTGATAGTGAAGGAGATAAGGTTATGATCAGAGAGCGCATAAGGAGAATTAGTAAAGTTAGAAATTGAGGAAAGAAAAAAGAAACCCATATCAAGAGAGTTGATATGCAATAACAATATAAAATGCAATACATTTTAGTTTATGCCCTATATCTTTACTTTTGGGTGCAGGGCATTTTTTTTTTTTTTAAAAAGTGCAGCAAACTCTAGGTAAAGCATTTTTTTCAACATTTTTTGACATGCTCTTGTAGAAGTATGTATTTTAAAATGAGTGGATATAAAACGTCAGAAAAAACACCTGCAAAAAAGCATAAGGGGTATAAATCACACAGTAAGTTTATTCTGTGGTCAGTACGATTACAGTTACACCAAATATATCTGGTTATAATAATGTTTTAGTATGTTGAGAACCATAACTATATAATTTTCCATCAATGGAGCTGAGGGCATGTTTTGTTTTTTTGGGTTTTTTTGCACGGTGAGCTGCAGTTATATTGGTACCCTCCTGGGAAATGTTCACTTGTTAATCACCTTTTATTCGAATTTGTTGGGAGAGGCGAGATGACAGTAAAAACAGCAGTTTTGGCAAAGGCTAATTTCTTGTTTTTTTACAGCATTCAACATGCAGTTTAAATAATGGTATTTTAAAGGTTCATACTTTTACAGACACAGCAACACCAATTATGTTTATTTTTTCATATTATAAATTTAGAAAAAAAGGGTGGTTTGATTTTTTATATTTTTAGATATATATCTTCATTTTTACATTTTACAGTCTCTAGAGGAACTGAATATGCTATCACTTGATTTCTTTTACAATACACAGTGAAACCTAATATGGCATAGTTACAACTGTATGTTGATCTTATCAGATATTGACAATCTATCCTAGGAATAGGAAATCAATATTAAAGGGGTTGTCTCACTACATTGATTCACCTTACTTCAGTTCTGTTTTCTTGGTTTCATTTTGAATTCAGGGGCGTGTTTACTGGCTTCCACTAGGCTGCAGTAGAAGCCAGGTCTGTAGCTATAACAACCAGTGCTGGCAGCCTATCAGGATAGATCAAACAGGTCTGTAGCTATAGCAACCTGAGGAGCTGATGCAGCCCATACAAGAGGGGATATTTAGGAATAGGTAGGACACTGTTAATGGACACATATTGCAAAGTGACTTGTTTTTGCAAGATCTTTAACATAAAAAGCAATCCTTGTAGTGAGACAACCCATTTAAAGTCCCAGAAAACCTTTTTTAAAATAGGTAAATAAATGACACAGAAACTGAAGTAGGATGAAAACCCACCCATATTGTTTGCATATGCTATTGCAAAGGAGGACCCATAATTGCATGTTCTGCTCTTTGTATTAAACCTCTGCTACACAATAAACAGATTTTGTCTCAAAGAGAATTGAAATATATTCATATAGACAACTTGCCATTCCTCATTTGAGGTTTGCTACGAGATCTGGTAGCTGCATAAAATGAAAAAATGCCCAATATGCATGTATAAATAACTATAATTAAAAAAAAAACCTCAAGGGAGAAACATGTTACGCTACGCTATGAGAGAGCCTGAGTGCACCAAACTGGAAGGTTTAATCTCAGAGACATTAATAAAATGAATTGGTGCTTTCTATGCAAATGGCTTCTGTAAGAAGTTGTTTTTATTCTCATCATAAGCTAAACATGTTTGTCAGCTGATAAAAGACACGTTTCTTGACCCTTACTTTCAGGAAATGGGACATGAGCTGTAGGATTTATGAATGTGTTTGTAGCGCCATGCAAATTCTGAATTCTGTGCAAACATAAAATGGCTCTGATAGAAGGCTGCAGGTTTTTTCTCTTCAATACATATATGCAATCTGAAAAAAATGTGTTATGATCCTATCATATGCTGAATTAGTGAGGTATTCTTGGGGAGAATACATTCACGTCATGGTGCCAAATAGAAACACTATATGGCAATACATAGAATACTGTCACCTCTGTATCTATAGTGTACAAAATCTAAAAATAAAAAAGTTGCTAGTAAAGAAAACTGTATGGAAAACTTTTCTTTCTTATAACTCATGAGCTTTTTAAAAACTCTGTAGTTTAGTTTTTTCCTAAACATCCCATGGGTTGCACACTAACGGGTTTCTAGGCGATCTTCTAGTCTACATTCACTATGCAATATGATGGTCTTCTTGGTGTTTCCCATTTAGAACACATGATACAGGAATAATCTACCATAGCTGTATGTACTTAACAGAAAGATAACAGAAATGACTATACGGAAATGTAACAAAAAAATGTCTTACATTAAAGTCTCAACAATGCTTGTATGCAAGGATAAGTACATGACTGTTAAAGCTTGGAGGGGTAAGAAAAGACAACATTAAATATAAAATACAAAAGTTAAGTTAGCAACAGATAATACATAGTTTTTTAACGTATTAAACCTGGTAATTCAGTTTTAAAACTGCAGCAGAAGAAATGTTCAAGAGTTACATTTCATAGTGCCATTTACTTTTTACTGGTGTCTGACCATTAAGTATGATCAAGAAAATTCTATTTTTCAGTTATGCTATTGTAATGGTAGAGTAAATGCCAAGCAAAAGTGAAATAAATTATACATCCTTTAAGATTGGTTAATCTGTGGTGCATAGCAAAAGCCTTTCTCACCCTTTGAATCATTTTTAGCTGTATGCACATAAGGCATAAATTGTGATTTGTAACTTGGATACAGGATTCGTGATCCATAAAATAGCTCACCTGTGATGGGTAAGGGAAAAATCTGATTGCAAAAATACATGAGGCTGAGAGCAGGAGGAATAGGTGAATGTGTCATTTATTTTAAGTGTCAGATGAGGAGAGAATACATTTTTATCCATGTCAATATTTCCAATGTATTTTTAGATCACATCTCTCATTGTTAAACCTTATGACTATTAATGAGGAACTAGTGGGAGTATAAGCCATTATTTTGCTAATTTTTTTTACTTTAGCTTTAGGTAAGTTTAATAGTACATACTATTAATAGAAGTGCAGTTCTTCATTAACATAACAGTTCTTCATGACGATGAGAAGCAATCTTACACCATGTATTAGAAGCGTATGCTTTTTTCAGTCGCCATTTTCCCTTCTTTTTTTTGTGAAAATCAATAAAGACTTTGAACTCTATCCTTGACTATGGAGTTTTTATGTATGTGTTGTATCAGAGCTATATTCCTATATCTAGATGTAAATTGCTCACAGTAGGGGATATTGACTGAAGGATTTGGTGAATTATTGTTTTCTCCACTATATCTTGTTCTCTTTATTTAAGTATTGTTCTAGAGTAGACATCAGTAGTATTGTGTACAAAGTACACTAAGCAATTATTATATAATAAAGACATAACAGTAAAAGAACTTTTGATTGAGGGCTCATTCACATTATGGGCCACATGTATAAAAACTGTCTATGTCTAAAGTTTACTTTGTTGCCCATAGCAACCAATCAGAGCGCCGCTCTCATTTTTCCAGAGTACTATATAAAATGAAAGGGGTGCTCTGATTGGTTGCTATGGGCAACAAAGTGAATTTTAGACCTAGACAGTTTTCATACATGTGGCCCTATGTTTTAACCCTGCATTGAGCATGTATATTTGGAAACCTCCCAATGGAAACATTAAATCTATTCAAAGGGTTCTATTAATCAGTAAGAGGGCAAAAAAAAAGTATTTTTGACTCGATTTGGCAGGTTTATTATTAAATATGGCAAAATAAGGATCGTATAGCACAGCAAACTATGCTACCTGTTAAACAGATACCATATAAGCTTATTGGTGATGGATAACCATAATATGACATCTATCACAGGCATCCATTTAACAGATACCTCAGGAAGCTCTAGTAGTATCACTGTCTATATATTGTATGGATCCTTATCACTGGAGTGTCCTGAAGCAGAGAGGAAGGAACTTCTTTCCACTCTTCCTTGTAAACTAACTAAATCTCTCTCTCTCTCTCATTCGTCCAGCAGCACACTGACCTCGGCACAGCCGAGCCCAGCAGCAACACCTCCGATCCCGCGATCCAGCTCCCTGAAGCCACGCTCACCTCCGATCCATCAGCTGTGCACTGCGCTTTTTGGATGCGCTTTCAGCCGGCAATACGTACCCACAGTGTGGAGTGCTTTTGGACAAGTGCCAAAAGCGGACTCCATTATTCCCTATGGGCTTTCACTTGTGTAGAAAGTGTCAATTCTTAAAGCGGATCCGAAAAGCGCAGTGCAGGAGAGCTCTCAAAAGCGTATCTCCCGTGAGAACAGCGATGCGCTTTTGCCATTGAAAGCAAAGTTAATCACACTTTGCTTGCGCAAAACGGATCCAAAAGCGGATCGGCAAAACGTCGTGTGAACAAGCCCTAACAGCTAGGTACTGTCTAGAGGAAGAGGAAACTTTTGAATGTAAGACAAGAGTATACAACAGTATATAGAGAATGACAATGGAAGGAGTCATACTGAATGTATAAAATTACAGCCCTCCGACACAAATTTTGAAATGTATATTGACTTGCTTTCAGGGCTCAGGAGAAGAAAAGGAAGATTGACTCCCTAGAAGTACCATTGATCTGCCATAATATCTGTTCATAAATGTAACTTGTAGATAATGGACTTTTCAAACCCTGAAGAAAATATACAACATGGGTGTATGACAATAAAATTTTTTGCAAAAATGATCTAAGATTCTGTCAGTGGGTACCCATGAGATCATTAGGACTAAAATGTTTGCAATACCCCACCAGCCCTGGAGGAAGCATGCACAATTAATCCTGCATTTTGAAAAGCCATATTCCATTCTCGGTATCCTACCTTACATACACTACTCCCAAAAGACATTTTTGTGAAATATATTCTCTACAATTAGAATGTCTACATGTTGTCGACATGGTAATCCACTTTTTCCCATCTGTGACAAAGTGTGATGCAAAATAAATATTTTTTTGTGTAATTTTATCGCCTGGTTTAAGACTTTAAAGTTTTTGTCACCTACTTCATCCAGGGGAGTTTAGCTAGACCAGGACCAAGACCATAGCAGGATAAATACGCCAATCTAGTAGCTTGCTTTTATAAAATGTAATTTTTTTCCAGCATGGGTATAGTTTTTATATCTCTTCGCAGCACGGCACCCCACCCCTCCAACACCAGCCAATAGAGAACATACAAATATTTCTTGTCTATAGCAGCAGGGCATTGTCTGTGGGTATAGAATGCAAGTGTAGTTAAGCAATTTCTACAGCAGAATATATATGTAGTACAACAGTATATATAGAGAATAACAAGAAAGGACTCACAAAGAATATATAGGTATACAAAATTCACTCTACTACATTCCTCTTGTGACTCCTTTCATTTGAAGTCACTTCTCAAACCGTCACCTTGTAACTCTGAACGCAAAGATAGAACTGAAATAAAGCATATGAACAATTCCAGCAAACCATTCTGTAGTACCTTTAACCCCTTACCGCTGGAGCCAGTTTTGGCCTTCCTGACAAAGCCCCGGTTTTAAAATCTGACATGTGTCACTTTATGTGAGAATAACTTTTTGACACTTTTACCTATCCAAGTGATTCAGAGATTGTTTTCTCATGACACATTGTGCTTTAAGTTAGTAAGAAATTTTGGTCCAAAAAATTCTTATTTATTTGTGAAAAATATCAAAATAACATGAAAATTTTGAAAAATTTGTAATTTTCAAAGTTCAAAAATGTATGCGTGTTAGGCAGATAGTTATTCCACTCAAAATAGTTTATAACTAGCATCTACCATATGTGTACTGTAGGTTGGCATCATTTTATAAATGTTTATTTATTTATTTTTTACCACATTAGGGGGCTTAGAAAATTTGCAAAATAGATTTTTTAAGGGACCTTCCAGTCCTGACATGGCTTTGAGGGGTCTATATGTGAGATACCCCCATAAATGACCCCATCTAAGAAACTAGATACTTTAAAGTATTAAAAAAAAAAGCATTTAGGAAGTTTGTTACCCTTTTAGATATTTCACAGAAATTAAAGAAAAGTGGAGGTGAAATTACAAAATTTCATTTTTTTTTTTTGCAGATTTTCAATTTTTATTCGTTATTCACTGGAACACGGTGGATGTGACCAGGTAAATGTAACTCCTCATTAATTCCCCAGATTCTGCCGTTTTCAGAGAAATCCCATATGTGGCCCTAGTGAGTTATTTGGCTCAACTACAAGACCCAGAATAGGAGGAGCACCTGCCAGACTCTGGGTTCTCATTTTCATTACATTTTTATTTAGGCGCCATTTCAGGTTTGCGGACACCCTATTGGAAACTACACCCCTTAAGGAATATATCCAGGGGTGCAGTGAGTATATCGACCCCACGGGTGTTTCACAATTTTTTTTTAACGTTAGGCTCTGAAAATAAAAAATAACAAATTTCCAACAATCTGCAATTTTAGCTGAAAATGTTTAATTTTTACATGGAATTGTGGAAAAAAGGCATCCCAAATTGTGTTATGTTATTTCTTCCAAGTTCAGCAATACCCTACATGTGGGTGTAAATGCTGTTTGGGCACATGGCAGGGCATACAAGGGAGGGAGCGCTATTTGGCTTTTGGAACGCAGATTTTGGTGGGGCCATGTTGCATTTGCAAAGCCCCCACAGAACCAGAACAGGTGAAGCCTTCCAGAAGTTGCCTCATTTTAGATTCAACACCACTAATGGATCTCATTTAGGGGTGTACTGTGCATTTTGGGTGCACAAGTGTTCCATAGTTTTTTTAGCATTGGGGGGCGGAGGGACGCAGTTCAACCATTGTTTTTTGGACTTCATTTTTACAGTGTTCGACGTACGGGATAAATAACGGATAACTTTACTATCGTTACAATTGCAATGATATAAGTTTTATATAGTTTTTTATGTTTTATTACTTTTACACAATAGAAATGCGTTCATAAAAAATTGCATTTTTATGTTGTCATAGTCTGACATCCATAACTTTTTTATTTTTCTGTATACAGAGCTGATTATGGGCTTGTTTTTTGCGGGATGAGTTGATGTTTTTATTGGTACCATTATGGGGGTATATGACGCTTTGATCACTTTTTATTAAAGATCTTGTGAGGCATTCTGAACAAAATATAGCAATCCTGGTATTCCCCTTCGTCCTCAGGCAGCACACAATGGGTTAATATCCTCCTCATCACAGCCAGGACAGAAGAAAGCGGGTTCAAATAATTCAAGCATTACCATATATACTCGAGTATAAGCCGAGTTTTTCAGCAAAAATGTGCTGAGAAATCCGACCTCGGCTTATACTCGAGTCACTGTCAGCACTCAGGCGCTGCGATGGCCCGAGTGCCGACAGGGACGCTTCAGCTAAATGCGACTCCTCAGGAAGCACATATAGCCGATTGCCGAATCAGCCCACGGCGTCCGGGTGCTGCCATGGCCCGGGCACTGTCGGCGATCTCTTCCCCTGTATGCGACTCTTCCGGAGCGCATACAGGAGAAGATACCACTGTGGAGCAGAGAGCGAGCGCTCCTTGCTCCACAGTGGACTCCAGGCGGCCGCAAACTCGCGGCTGTCCGGAGTTTCCGGCACAGGCAGTGTATGTCATCGAGTGGACTGATTGGAGCGCCCGGGAGGTGGAGCAACGGGGAATCGAGGTAAGTGTTTGTTTTTCGTTTTAAAACCCTGGCTATAACCTGTTTAGGGGGACCTATAACTGCGTATAGCCTGCCTATGAGGACCTATACCTGCCTATAACCAGACTAGGGGGGCATATACCAGCCTATAACCTGTTTATGGGGGCATATACCTGCCTATAGCCTGTCTATGAGGAACTATACCTACCTATACCGGCCTATACCCTGCCTATGAGGACCTATACCTGCCTATATCCTGCCTATGAGGACCTATACCTACCTATACCCTGCCTATTAGGACCTATACCTGCCTATAACCTGCCTATGGGGGAAATTACCTGCCTATGGGGACATATAGCTGCCTATATCAACCTATAACCTGCCTATGGGGGACATTAAACTGCCTATACATGCCTATAACCTGCCTATGGGGGACATTAAACTGCCTATACCAGCCTATAACCTGCCTATGGGGAGCATTATACTGCCTAAACCAGCCTATATCTGCATATGGGGTACATTAAACTGCCTATACCAGCCTATATATGCCTATGGGGTACATTAAACTGCCTATACTTGCCTATATATGCCTATGGGGGACATTAAACTGCCTATACCAGCCTATAACCTGCCTATGGGGAACATTATACTGCCTATACCAGCCTATATCTGCATATGGGGGACATTAAACTGCCTATACCTGCCTATATGGGACATTAAACTGCCTATACCTGCCTATGGGGGACATTAAACTGCCTATGTAATTTTATTGTAATCCATTTTTATTTTTGAGATTTACCAGTAGCCACTGCATTTTCCACCCTAGGCTTATACTCGAGTCAATAAGCTTTCCCTTGTTTTAGGGGCAAAAGTAAGTGCCTCGGCTTATACTCGGGTCGGCTTAAACTCGTGTATATACGGTTATTTGGTCCTCCTCACCCATATTAGCTCTCCTCGGACAGTAAACAGGCCTGCTTTTTCTTCTGTCCCAGCTGGACTTATTTTTTTTTTCCTCAAGTCTCAAAACTACACACAAATTTATCTCTGGTTCTCTGGATAATGATCACCTCAAAGCAATATCTGGCAATATATCATATCGCTTAAAAAAAAAAGTATACTAGTAAAAGACGTTTACTTCAGGTGCAGACTCATTACTAAAGGACCAAATGAATGAGAATGCTGTGTATTGCATGAAGCAAAATTATTTTCCTTCTGCAGTAGCCTCTTGGGCTTCATTTGACATGACTTAAGAAGAAGAGGAAGAGAAAATAGGTAAATAAAAATAAAAGTCTTTATTTCCAAAAGGAAAGGTCACTCTGATCCAGAAGAAATCTCCCAATATATGGATTCTAAACTGGTATCAATTGAGAAGTAATCAGTTCTTATACAAATTTTTTCTATAATGTGCCTCAGATGTCCCTTCAGTCTATAAGGCTCAGACAACAAACCAGGTGTCTTGAGGACTGGTTCAGCCTCGTGTATTCAATGCTGTTGAAGGGGAGTTTAGTATCAGATAATTCATTATGTACAAAAGGTCTGGTCTACCACTATCTAATATATGTTCTCCAATTCACAGAGAAGTTCTCAAGTGGAGATAGTAATAACAAATATTTCCACCATTCTAAATGACTTTCCTTACTCTTAGGTTGTACTCACTATACTTCGCTAGAATTATTGTGGTTCTAGCAGAAATCAGATTGGAGACAATTTCCTTACTCAAAAGCTGTGTCATCACATCAAGCACTTCTCAGCTTCTTCAGCACCACAGTTTTTCAAATCCATCCCTTTCCACAGAGTGCTAATTGTCCAGAGCAAAGGAAGAAGGAGAGAAAAAACAGTCTAAAAAAATAAATAAAAAACTGGTTGAGTTCTAGGTATAATCTTCTATTGTAACCATAGTGTCTTGGGGCTGTCTGCTTCCATTTTGGTAGGGGCTTTAACCAGTTTTCTACTCAGGTCCTTTCAGCAGGACATTCCCAGGGTACTAAACAAGGTTATTCTGTTTTAGATAGTTGCAATTATTTTCCCTCGCAAGGAAAGATATCAGCTGGTGGCCAGGTCAGTTCCACCTGAATTGAGAAAATCTCTCCAGTGTTTAAACATAGATGTATCCTGTCAAGATAAGGTGGTCTCCTCCTAAGACTCGTCCCTCTCCTCAATGGTCAACAAGTCAACAAGCTGTTCGCTTAGTTCTTAGTTCACATTTTTGTTACAAACTATAGGGTTATTGTTTTCAATAGACTATCAGGCCACCTTATTCAACTCGAACAGAAATGTACGAGACCTCAGCTTATGTGTAAGGCTGCTACAAGATTAGGAACTACAGGTGCAGTTTTTAGAAAGCTTAACTAGTACATAAGGGGTTTCTTGTACTGGTAAAATTTCCTGAATCTGACGGAATGTAGTCTGAATTAAAGAGTACACCTCAGTTTTAAGTCAGGTTTAGGGTGTTGACCTAGTCTTCTAGCATCTTCTCTCTAGACCTCTAGATGATGCTGGAGTATTGAAGTTTAGTCCCTGGCTGGATAAGATCAGTCTTTGCATAGTTTCTTCAATAGCTGGAACAGGTTATCCAATCATGGGTCTTATGTCTGGTCCCTCTATTTCTTAAAATCTCAGGAGTATTTAAAAATAAACTCAGGCCCATGGTAATCTTAACAATTTTGACTAGAAAGAGACTAGTGTCCTCTCATGTCAGTGTTATTGCAGAAAATATTTTATAAACTGCTCATATGAAAAGATCTTCTAATCTTTGTCCCTCTACATCCAGATCAGGAGAATTTATAGCCTGTAATTTGTCAGGCAAAGCTGTCTATCTCCTGGCAATGCTGTTGTTGTTAGGCAATGCTTAATAACCTTCTGCACATTGGTGGAGCCTCAGCTCTGGAGTTTACCATATCATCAGCTCGATTTCTATAGAATCCCATCTCTCTCCTTCCAGTGGCTCACCTCCTGTAACAAGGTGGTGTGAAGGGCGCCAACACAATTGCTCATGAAGTGACCTTCTAGGATATTTCTACAACATGAGAGGTTATATTCTCCATTTACCTTCCTGTAACAAGGTGGTGTGAAGGGAGACAACACAAATGCTCATGAAGTGAACTTCTAGGATATTACTATAATATAAGAGGATATATTCTCCATTTACTCTTCTGTCAGGTGGTTCTTTAAAGACCCCAGGGAAAGAAAAATTACAAGCTTTATCTTCATCACCTGATTTCTTCACTCTTCTACTAAGCATTATCTTCCCAAGAATGATATCCGAATATCTGTCTAGTTTTCAGTTCACGTAATAATAAATGTCAGCAACATTAAAGACAAAGGTAAGAGTGCACATCTCGCTGGTCTGGAACCTAAGTCCCACAAACGGGCAGGGTTCTGGTAGTGGCTCTTCCGGTTTGGGTGGTTTATTCATCCAGAAGTGCTGTTGGGTGGACCGCTTGAGTTGGCGGTGCTGTCTGGTATGTTTTTACTATTTAGGATATGCTGGTCCTTCAATGTGGCATCTGAGTACAGTATTAACCGGGGAATCTTATCAGTTTTTTCTTCTAGATTCTTCCTTTAGATTGAACTGCTCATCCTTTGTTAACCTCAGGAAACCGTAAACTTATCTTATAACCAATATTACGAGAATCTGGAAGTCTGTTTCTTCACTTACAAAGGCCTCTTACAGAAAACAAAGTCAGCGTAGCTGCTGACACTGGTACTATAGCAATACTTCTGTGTAATGATCAAGAAGAATGGTCATTGGCTAGAGAAAAATAAGCCAACACCTTGTGTTCAATAGCGTCCTTATTGCCAAATAAACTTAAACATTTGCTATATTAAGTTTGCCAAGTAGCTGCTTAGTATTCTCTACTAGCTTTGGCATAAGTCTGAGTACTTTAGAGAATGCATATTTTGCATACTGTCCCCCACTCCTGCGTTTTGTACTGCTTTTGGAAATCCCATTGTGTGCTGCCTGAGGATGAAGGGGAAAACTAAGATTTACTTACCAAAATCTTTATTTCCCTACCATTATAAAAAAAATATCTGTACTGCTTTAAAAGAAACAGGCCTGTTCACTGTCTGAGGAGAGCTTATATGGGTGAGGTAGACCTACAGTTATTAATGCTTGTATTATTTGAACCTTATACTCGTTTCTTTTTCTTCTGTTCTAGCTGCGATGAGGAGGATATAAACCCATTGTTTGCTGCCTTCGGACTCAGGGAAATAAGATTTCTGTAAGTAAATCTTAGATTTTTTTTTTATTTTTTACCGCGGTCACCGCATGGTATAAATGACATGCTAGCTTTACGCAGCAGGTCGAAACAATTAGGCTATGTTCACACGGCTTATTTTGGGACAGATTTCACCCGTATATCGCGCAGTACGGCGCGAAATACAGGTGAAATCCGTCCCAGTCATTAAGGTAATCCACAGTTCTCATAGAGAACTATGGATTCCGTCTCCTAAGGCGAGCAGGAGAAAGTGGCATGTCAATTATTATGGCGGGATATGCGCCGTGGATAATGAACGTCTATGGGGCCGGCGAATTGCCGCACCCCCTGTCCCGCCCCCGCTGCACAGCACACGGTGTAATTGGGGGCGAAATCCATCCCCACAATTATGCCAACAATAAGCCGTGTGAAAATAGCCTTACAGCGATACCCAATTTTTTAATGTTTTACTGCTTTTACACAATAAAAACACTTTTATTCAAAAGGGGAAAAAAAAGGTTTTTGCATCGCCGCAGTCTGAGAGCCAGAACTTTTATTTTTCTGTGCATGGAGCTGTATAGCAGCTTGTTTCTTGCGGGATGAGTTGACGTTTTTATTGGTATCATTTTTTGGGGGGACAAGGCTTTTTGATTGCTTTTCAATCAGTTTTTTGAAAGACAGGGTGAAGAAAATACTGATTCCTAGTAGGGTATTTTATTTTTAACAGTGATCAACGTACAGTACCCATGACAAGTTAGTTTTACTTCCTGGGTCGAGACGACTACAGCTATATTTATATAGTTTTTTATGTGGAAGTACTTTTTTTTAAGTGTTTTTTTTTCTGTAAAACAATATTTATGCATCGCTATCTTCTAATAGCTATAACTTTTTTATTTTTCCATATTCAGAGCTGTGTAAGGTTTTTTTTTGTGGGATGAACTGATGTTTTAATTGGCACCACTTTGGTGTTTATATGAGCTTTTGATCACTTTTTATTCAATTTTATGTGCTGTGGGATGAACAAAAATCGCAATTCTGTGACTTTTTTTTATGGCGTTCACCGTACGGGTTAAATAACGTATAAAGTGGGTCGTTACACACGCGGCGATACCAAATATGGGTACTTTATTGATTTTTGATATTTTTTGGGACAATTGGCATTTGTAAAGGGGAAAAGGGCTGTGTACGTGCTTTTATTTTATTTTTCGTGTTTGTGGTTTAATTTTTTACACTTTTTTTTTTTACTTTTTAACACTCTTAACTTTTCCCCAGAGGGGAATTGTATGAACGATCGTCAAATCATTCATACAATAGGAAATCAAACAGTATGTCAGACAGAGAGGTGGCAGGCCCTTCATATGCGAGTGGAAGTGGCACAAACGTTCCTGGAGCAGGCACAGGTCGCAGCACAGTAAGGGGACGTCGCAGCAGGAGTCACTCGGTGAGGCCAGAACTGCCGGTATCATCTAGCGGCCGTGTGTTGACCAGCAACCCAAGGGTTCTTGATTGGTTGACTAGGTCATCCACCTTCTCCCAGATGACATCTGACAAACCCAGCAAAGAGTCGGTGGGAACATTAGACACAAGCCTTAGTTGGCATGGCCCGGGAGCGAGTCAGTGGACATCACCTGTCCTCAACCCGCCTCTGTCCCGTTCGGTTCCCTCAGCCAGAGATCTACTATGTGGTTTGGGCTCAGCGCCACTATACAGCGAGCACGAACTCTTTGAGGACAGTCAGTAGCTACTTGGCAGTGAAGAAATGGGGCAGACATCCGCTGTTCTTGCAGTAGGTAGGAAAGTAGTGATGTGGAGAGTGGCACGGGAGGTTATGTTGCAAGCAGTCAGGCTCTGCATACTGAGCCCGTTGAAGAGAATAGCAGTGACGGGCAAACACAAATGACGATGACGATGTAGCCGATCGCACTTGGGAGCCGTGTGAAGTAAGGGCTTCATCATCATCGTCGGGAGAAGAGAGTGTCAGCTTGCGTGTCAGGCAGCAGCGCAGCCAGCAAGTCGGTACTGTGGCCGTGAGTCAGCAGGATGGCAGCACTGTGAGGTCGGGAGCCAAACGACCACGGGGTAGAAAACCCGCTTCGCAGGTCCAGGAAAGTAGCGGCACAGGGACTCAGCGAGGCAGCGGCGGTAGTAGTCACTCAGTGCGGAGCGTTGGCGGTAAAATCACCTACATGGCGGTGTAGCAGTTTCTTGCTTCGAAGGAGTCGAACATGTGTATATGTAGAATCTGTGGGCAGAAAGTTAAGCGTGGCCAGGGAGCTAACGTTGGCACCACGGCCCAGCGTCAACACATGCAGCGTCCCCATCCAGTGGCCTGGGAGAAACGTGTCTCAGATGTGGTGGTCCATCCTGCCGCAGCAACAGCAGCCACGCCCAGTGGCACGCATGCCATTTCAGCCAATCCAGGCTCCACCACCTTTGCCGAATGTCTTTCCCATCATCTACCATTCCAGATGCTCCTGCTCCTCGCCAAGTACTATAGAGAAATCCTATGTAGTCAGTTGGCCGCTGCCTATCTGCACCATCGTCCATCCTCTGACAGGTCTGACTGGGGGGTTCCTCATTGCTCACGTACCATGGCAGTTCTGGAGGGTGGGGGGGTAGGAGCAGTACCAACTCCATCAGCAGCAGTCTAAGTCTGGAGTCGTTGATGAGCAGCATCCTTCACCCGCCTATTGAGGAGGGTACTCACCAGCAGAAGCACCTGGAGCAGACCTTGAACCAGCAGGTGGGGGCCTACTTGGACAGCACTCTGTCACCAAACATAGAATATCCACTGTAGTACTGGGCAGCCAAACTTGATGTGTGGCTGCAACTTGCCGAGTTTGCACTGGAGAAGCTGTCCAGCCCAGCCAGTAGTGTGGCATCAAAGCGGGTGTTCAGTGCAGCGGTGGCCATAGTTACCCCAAGGAGAACTCGCTTATCCACCTGAAATGTGGAGAGACTCACCATTGTCAAGATAAAACAGGCGTGGATCAGCCATGAGTTCCACACACCAATGCTTTATGCATCAGATTAGATTAGCCATGACGCCTCACCAAAACTTTGAGAAATGAGTCTGGATTCTTCTGGCTATCTGCATCAGCTGCTATTCTGATGATGCCACCCACCTGATACCACACATCTGCTGCCAGCTTCTCCATCTACTACCCACCAGGGACTGATATTTCCACTCACCTCCCCACTCTTTACTAGGCCATTATGTAGACTTCTGAAGCTGCTACCACCACCTCCACACTATGCCATTGTGCCACTCTGTGGCCTACTCATGCTGCTGCCACCTCCAGAATTTGTCATTGTGCCACTCTCTGACCTCATGCTGCTGTTGCTGCCGCCACCTCCACACTGTGTCATTGTGCCACTCTGTGGCCTACTCATGCTGCTGCCACCTCCTCAATCTGTCACTTGCCCCTCTGTGGCCTACTGATGTTGCTGCCCCCTGCTCATCCTGACAGTTGCCACGCTGTGGCGTACGGATGTTGTTGCCACCTCCACACTCTGTGATTGTGCCACTCTGTGGCCTACTCATCCTGCTGCCAACTGACCACTGTCTCACTCGAACACCCTGTGGTTTTCTAATGCTGTTTCCACCCTCCAATACTCTATGACATTGCCACTAAGTTTGGTTCTCCCCTTCTTTTAATGTGTGAGAAGGAATGGAAAAGGATCAGGATTGTCTGATGATTAGGTAGCCAAAAGCAAGAGTGGATACAGAACTGGTCATCTCTGTTTTGGATCATTTGTTTTTTGCTATTTCATGCAGTTAGGACTTAGCTTTAATTCTTTTTTTTTTCCTTATGGGGTTAAAGGCTAGTCCCCAGATGCAGCATTACAACCTTTTACTACTTCATACATAAAGGCAACATCATTGGTTTATAATGAATTTCATGATAAAAAATATAAGGTCACTGTCTTTGGGTCCATCAACATGAACGATTTCTAGGGTTTGCGTTAGTCTAACAGGTACAGGTCTAGTTTGGGTTTCCCAAGAAAAAAATATTATTTCAATATGTTAAAGTAATCTGTTATGTTTTTTGGCCTGGGTTTTTAACATCTACAGAATTTCTTCACTAAGATATAACAGTACGTTACTCTAACAATACTTCATCCATGAACCTTAAATAATCTTGATTGTCACCATTAATTCTACATTCTACTTTACTGACATCTACATTCTCTAATGAAACAAAGCCCATCTATTCCATCCTGTGACATTTCTCTCTAGATCATTTGAAGATGAAATGATCTAATACAGGCTAGACAAATAAATCTCTATAGGCTACTGGACATTTGTCAGTTTTATATTCTGTATCTTGATGTATGTTGTCCATAAAGCGTCTCACTATAAGAGGATTAACATTCTTAGCATACAGCTAGATCATGAATATGTCCTCAATGCTTAACCTAGTGCTTCTCATAGAAATTCCATGAACTAAACTTTTGATGTGTCTGCACAAATGTAACATGTACAGTGAGACTAACATTACTCCATAGCTCATTCTCTTGATCCTCACTGAGGCTACAACAGAGCATAACACATATCCTACACAGTGCACACATAAGGAACTGTCATCACTTATAAAATATGATATCTAATTATCATCACCACATATAACGTATTCACTGGTTTCAACTAAAGTGATATTTAGAAGCTCCTAAGAGGTTGTCCCATCTGCCTTTTTTCACTCATCAGGCTTTTACTTCCTGTGCAGACTTTGGGTCTACAGCACAAACTGACATTTCATCTCTGCTAGCTCCTATTTCTCTTAGGCTATGTTCACACGGCGTAATTGTGGCGCGTACAGTACGGCCGCAGTTACGCCGGGTGATTTGGGAGTTGCACTGTGGGGAGAGGAGGCGTAATCCATAGTTCTTTATTAGAACTTTGGATTACCCTAATTTCAGCGTTCAGCTCGCTCATATGAGAGCGCAAATACGACGTGAAATGCGCACTGAAATTTGCCCGTGTGAATATACAGTTACAAGGACATTACTAATGAAGGGATTGTAGAAAGAAAAGTGTGTGTCCAAGTAGAATGTGCTGCTATAATTGTAAGTTAGTAGAGCTGTAAATGTCATAAGAGTAAGCTTCTAGTGAGAGAGAAAAGCTGTCAAGACACACTGTGCGCTGCTGAGTGACTGCTATCTTTGATAATAATTATCTTTGATGTAAATTACTCTGCAGACCTGACAGGATGGTATAAGACTGCTCCAAGGTCAGTTACTCTAAGGTCATGTCCCCACTGCACGGTTTTTCGGCCGGTTTTTCAGCCGGTTTGCGGTTTTTCAGACCACCTGAAAAACTGGCCGAAAATGAGCACAATTGTGCCCTATGGAAAACCCGTGCAGCAGTCCCCACTGCACGGGTTTTCCGTCGGGCGGTTTTGCCGAAGGCGGTCCGGCGGCAAAACATTATAGAAGCACAATCTTCCGTCCGGTTTTCGGATGGAATCTGTGCATCTCAATGTGAAGGGGGAGGGCTTTTCTCCGCTCATATTGGAGAACAGCCCCCCCTCTCACTCCCCCCCCTCGCGGCCGTGGGGACGGCCGCAAAACAGGACAAATACCGGCCGGCAAACCGGCCGGTATTTGTCCTATGCCGTGAGGATGCACCCTAAGGGTTAAAGTTTTTCTCAGTAGAAAGGTATAATCAGAGACTTTCCTGCTGATAAGACATAGCAAGGAGTAACATCACTATCCCGGCCACTACTATAGCAAAGAGAGGTGGTTTGTATGTAGAAAAGCTCGTGTAAAAAAGCAGGAGATAAGAACTATTCTAACTGAAATGATTAGCCCTTAAGAGTCAACCAAACAAAACTATTGAAGTTTTAAACTGTAACATATGAAGGTACAATGCTTAAAGGGAATGATGTTATCAAAAAATTTCAATATGTCCAAGGATATGTTCACACGGCGTATTGGGGCGCATACTGTAAGCGCCGCAATTCGCCGGGTGTTTTGGAAGCACGCGCTGTTCAGCACATACTTCCAAAGCACGGGGGGGTCGGCCCCATTCACATGCATTGTCAGCGGTGCGTAAGTGCCACAAAAAATTAACATGTCACTACTCTCCCTAGGCATACAATACGATCGTATTGTATGCCCGAAGAGACAAGGCTTAATTCATAGTTTTCTTTAAGAGCTATGAATTACCATAATTGCAGTGCGCATTTCGCCACGTATAAAGTGCAAATACGCAGCAAAATACTCGCAATTACGCCGCGTGAACATACTCCTACAGTTTTATCTTTGGCCACTACGCCTAGTAATATTCTGGCACTTTCTGTTCTGTAGAGAAAGATTTTCAGTAATCTGCTCATTATCAGTTAAAACAGGGTTACATTGAGATGTGAAATTGTCACATCTCTCCCTCTCCCCCTCCCTGCACATTGACGTATTCCCAGGTCACAGAGCATGACTAGAAAACTCTCCTATAGAAGTCAATGGGACTGATGCAGTTCACAGGCTCCTATATCTATGAAGCTGCTGTAAAGTATCTCTTTGATTGCTGCTAAAAGCAATGCAGGCAAGAATGCTGTCTCCACAATCATATACAGACAACCGAATTGAGAAATCTACAATCAGAAAATAAGTTCTGGTGGTTTCCATGGCAACTCGAGGGTCAGACAATGACCTCCGGGTTGTCTGTGACGTCATCCTCCCAGGATCTGCCCAGAGGCGGCGTCTGACAGGACGATTGACAGTTGGTATAATGCATTGCAGCCTATACACACTGCAATGTATTATACCAGAGTTATACCAGCGACCTAAAGATCACTGAGTATAGTGCTATAGTGTAACAAGTGAAAAAAATAAAAAATAAATCAACAAAAAGTAAGTGTAAAAAAAATAAAAAATACAGTAAAAAACTGTGTGCCCAAATTGCATAATACACCCCTAGATGAGATCCCTGAGGGGTGTTGAATCCCAAATGGGGCAACTTCTGGAAGGTTTCACCTGTTCTGGTACTTTGGGGGCTTTGGACTTTATAACTTTGATTAACATACAAATACATGGAGTAATAAAGTGAAGAAGTTGATGACACTTCAGCTAAAGTATGGCCTTGTTCCACCCAATCACACTTAACTGACTTCCCCTGACCATTACCTGTCCTCAGGAATGTCAATCAAACCTGGTTGGGCAGAGATGGGGTGGAGAACCTACAACTTTTAGCTAAAGTGTCACAATCTGATTAATTGTATAGCTTTAAAGGAGTTGTCTCATTACAAGCTTTCAGCCTGTCAGTGAGCCTGGTAGTTGAATTGAGGGGCGTGCTTCTTGGTCTGTCTCTTCTGCTCCCTCTTCCCCCCCCTCCCCTCAGCACACAGGCACAGTAACTTCTATCCAGCAAGGGGGAGGGGGTTTGCTGCCAGAGTTAACCCTGTGTATGCCTGCCTAGGTCTGTTGCAGGAGAGGGCTGATCTATGAGTGTAGAGAGGTCTGTGAAGCATTGATTACTAATAGCAGAGCAGAGGGGATGCAAGTGTTCCTATATCCCCTGCTTAGCTTACAAGTCTCCACATCTCCAGCAACAACAAATCTTGTCAGAAAAGACACAGGGCAGCTGTGAAGTGTTACTATACTCAGGATGTGTCACTAGTACAGCACAGCATGAAGTATTCACATGCCTGATCTGTATAGTAACACACAGGGTCACTGCTGTCACATCTATCTGTGTAGAGAGCAGGAGGAAGCAGGGACACACAGGGTTAATCCAGGCAGCATGGACACAGAAGCCAGAGTCCTCCCTCCCCCCTCCCTCCACTACAGAAGCATTCTGTGCAGGAGGGGCTCTCTGCTCTGACCTGTATGAGTCATACAGACCTGACAGCCAGGATCAACAGGTCAGCTGCTATAGAAATTTGAGAAGCTGATGTAGTACTACTAACAGGGCTAACTCAAAATAAGTAGGACATTTGTAATGAACATATATTGCAAAGCTGCTTGTTTTTTAAAGATCTTTTAATTAAAACCCAATCATTGTAGCGAGACAACCCCTTTAAGTAGCATTCAATGACACTGAGAAATGAAGTGACTTTTTTAGATTAACAATGTAGGAAGCCAAAATTTAGAAACTACAGCAGCACATCTATCAAGTAGTGTTGGAGGCATAAGGGGTGAAATACTTGCATCAGGATCTCTTTAAATTAAAAAAAAATTATGTCTGACTGTAGCAACCATTAGAGGGAATGTACTGCATATGGCTTTACTATAAAGTTCAATATATAAACAGCTTTTCTCTAGCCATAACTGCAAGTAGTAACATATGGTGATTTGGAGTTCGATATCAAAACACTGGAGTTCTGAATGCTATAAAGATACATAAAAAAACACTAAGTAAAGAATTTGTGACAGAAACATGACATTGGGGGAACTATATTAACCCATTAACACCCATTGTCTCACCCCAGCCTCATAGATTTACTATAAATTAAAACAGAAATTTACATTAATTACCGCAGAAATCTACCACCAGTTCATAACTGGTGTCAATTTCAATCTACATAACAAGGACAGATCCAGAAGTGACACATTTTTTAATAGACATATCTCTTAACAAATTTCCCATATTCTACACCAGCAGACTTGGTAAAAGTAGTTAATGACCAGAACACTTTTTTAGTTTTTGCCTCCTTGCATTTCAACAGTTGTAACTTTTTTATTTTTTTCAATTATGCAGTTGGATGAGGCCTTGTTTTATTTGAGACGAGTTTTACGTTATGGGGGAATTGTTTAAGTTCACTTATTAATAATTGCAGATTTTTTTCCATTTTTTTTCTATTTGTTTTGGTTTTTTACATTTTTTTTTACACCATTCACATTTCACACTTAATAACTTGTTAGATTAATTCTACAGGTTATTATGGTCGTGTGGATACCTAATATGTGTAGGTTTTTTTGTGTGTGTAATGTATGCACAATTATTTTTTATTAAATATGTATTTTTATTTTATTACTTATTTTTTATTTTATTTCCTTTTTTTACACTTTTTGTTTTTTACTCCCATGAAGGGAGAACTGTGTTACTTTTTTTTTTACACTTAGTAATGTATTAGCATATTTATATATGCTAATACATTATAATCTGTGTCAGTCTGACACAGGCAGTGATCAGGACAGCGCACAGTCTGTCCTGGTCGCTGGCTTCTTACACAGACAGCCCTGTGGCTACTCTAGGTCTCCAGGGCTGACTGTGCAGCCATTCCCCGGGCTCTGTCGGGTCACCGGGGGTTCCGATCACCTGACAGAGCAGGGAAACCCTTTGATTGCACTGCGGTGACGATCCGCCGCAATCAAAGGGTTAAAGCACCGGGGAGCGGAGGTTCCCCCGCTCCCCGGTGCTCGCAGCAGCTGTCTTGCAGCCAAAAGGTGTCACTGCAGACGAACGACCTGAAATGCCCGCCGTCAAAAGACGGTGGACAGTCGTTAAGGAGTTAAACATTATATTTTGATACGTTATTTAGAAACTTGTTTGCATTATTATGGTACTAACCTAATATAAAGAGGAAGTTACTTGGTTTGTGTAGAATACTACTTAGGAGATTACATATCACAGATCTGAGATTGCTGGGACATATTTAGAAGGAAAGGTTTCACATTGCTCTGCCAATCATAAAAATAAGAGCCAAGAAAACTACTCAACTACTGCAATTTATCTTTGATACATATCCAATATATTCCTGAATACAAATTCAAGGGTATTTCAGGACAGTCAGGGTTATTCCAGAATTGATCAAGATATTTAAAAGAAAAAGAGACCTCTAAAACTCTTTATATCATCTCTGAATTAAATAAAATCTGTCTGTTTATTGAGCACTACAGCGTGCTGCATTCAAGAGATGCGTCCATGAATTATTCAGAAACATGTTTTATAATACTTGAAAACTTCGGTTCACCGAGTACATATTCTTTTACACAGGTTATTTCAATCATGGAAATATTATGAGACCGTCCACAACTATAATTTGAACATTTAAGTACCCTTGAAGACAAAATGGTTGTACCTCAAGAACACAAAAAGGAACATCTTCCATTTTCAGAATATACGGTAATTCCATGGGCATATCCATAAACATAAGTAATGCGAGGAATAAATGGTCCACGTTTCAAGGTCGTTTTTATTTCTTTAAATTACTGCCATTGTATGTTTTTCCCAGAATTGAGCATTTCATTCAATTACAGCCCAACAGTTTTAGATTTGGACCCCTTTTGAACTTCACTCCTATTGAATTAAAATTCCTGCCTGGCATACTCAATTTATGCAGGCAGTGATATCTCAGGAGTTCAGAGCTAATTGAGTTAGATTGATTCCCCAGCAAAGAAGATGACTATACATGCTGAAAAGACATGAAAAAAGCTTTTAAGAAATTAAAATATCAACCAGAAGGCAGCGCAAGCCTGGCCTAATAAAACTGTATACCGCACATCTCTTGAAAGCACCAATTGCAAGAACTGCATTAAACTGTCACAGCCTGGCCAGCAAAATGATGACACTGAAAAAATGTGCCATTTCTCATTTTTAACTACAGTAAAAACATGGATTTTTCACAGCTATTGAAAGCAAGTGGCAGGAGCTATTTTAGGACACAGAACATGGGGGTACTAAAAGTTTATTGCGGCTGTAGTGTTCTGAAAATCGATAGCACTGTCTTTAGCAACTGATTGCAATCTGGATAGTGGTTATCTATATCTGTATACAATATTCAATATTGACTTTGCCATTGCATGCCGGTCTTTAAATACACATATATACAATGAAACGTTCAGATTATTCTCTTTACGATCTATAAACATAACATACACTTAATGTACAATCTGTCCTGTACAATACACTTTAAAGCTCTGTAGGCTTTGCTACGTATTTTATGACATCCCCAAAGAAAGCTACAATAAGTTTCCTATGTCTGTGGGCATTAAGATAACATGGTAAACTGCACCTTCTGTTTCTTTGTAGAGTGTAGAATAACTGCATATAACTATAACCAGCAATTTGAACTGAGTGCGAAAGTGCATAACATGTTGGGGCCTCAACTACAGATAAGTCCTTTTCTTACATAAAAAACAACAATCATATGGCCTACTTTTGTTCCAGCTTTTCAACTAGGTGCACTTGCTATCAATAGTATTCCTGTATGTTGGTGCTTTGGTAGAAATAGGAAAAGTGGGTTTCTTTTTCTTTTTTCTAATGGGGGAAATGCCTGCCTATCTACTTGCCTAATGTAGTGTTACCTACCTGATAGGGGGAACCTTATTATCTACTTGATTTGTGATGAGTTAACTATTAAGGGGCCCTATATCTATTTGCTTGTTTAAAGGGGGGTTACCTATCTAACTAGAGAGCTACTTACCTGCCTAACTTGGTAGCCACCTACTTAAACAGGGTTCTACCTACCTACTATATACCTACAATATAGGGAGTCTACTGACCTTTGGTAACTCTTTATGGCCCAAAAGAGTGGTACTATAACTAATTAGGGGGAACAAAGGGATCATTATTAGTATTTCTGCTTTTAGGCTATGTTCATACAACTTACCTTTTTTTTTAGTGAAATAAGCACTTATTTTACAGGAGAAACGCGTGTTTCTAAGCATTTTTATGCGTTTTTACACGTGCCTTCTTGATGTCATGTGTCTTTTGGTCAATTTTTGCTGCTTATATTTATGCATTTTTTCAGTGCAGGGAACTTCTCTATACCTACAATAACTTTAGTGCATTTATGTCCTGATAATAGTCCTTCACTCCCATTTTTTGCCCAGAAATGCTTCAAATAGTGTGCAGAAAAGCTCAGATGTGTGTCTGATGTATGTTTATTCCCATTTAATTCAGTGAAACCCTAGAGTCACTTTTTTGCTCGTAATCATGAAAAAATTGAATTGTACTGCAAATCCCTTTTATCAACTACAATGCACTTGTGTACAATTGGTATTTGCCTGTATATGTTTACTGTATTATTGTTATAATGGATTATGTTCCGTAGCTGTATGGTGGTATTCAGTTATTCTGTGGTGGTAATTTGTGATCATGATGTTGTAGTATTTGGCTTTTGTATAATGCTGATATTTATAATATTGGCCTTTGTTTTTTTGTTTTTTCCAACAACACTATAGTGCTACTATTTTGTTCTTTGTATAGTGGTGTTATTTAGTAACTGTATGACTATTATTAAGATGTATACAGTATTATTATACAAAGAAAATTATCTTGTGGCTAAAATGTCTTAGATATATATTCATTTATATAAAATGCATGATTTGAGTGGGGTAGTGGAGAGTATACATCTTTATAGATCATAGCACCATTACCATTGCTTTGGATCTGATCTGCTGGGAAAGACTGGGCATGATAGATGATAGGGTACGGTTTGGCATTGTTGGAGGCATGGCAAAACACGAAAAAAAGAATAAAGGTACTGTGTATGCTACATCGTGTGTCCCTCTTAACATCCACTAAAAATTTGTTATATAGTTAATTAATTAGTACGGTTGAAAACAGACATGTGTCCATAAAGTTCAAACATAGGTGGTAAAAATGTGGATGAAGGGAGGGGGATAGGTTAATTTTTAACCCTATTGATGAAGACTTTGGAAACCATAAGTGAATGCCCAAACATTCAGTGTGTCCAGGTCTGCTTGCAATTTATGAACATCTTTCATAGACTGCACTATACTACATAGTTTGGTATCATCTGCGAGAACAGAAAAAGTGCTATTAATACCCTACTCTATATCATTCATAAATACATTGAATAAAAGAGGATCCAGTGCCAAGCCTTGGGGTACATCACAATTCAGAGTTGGAATCATTTACCACCACTCTCTGATAGCCAGTTTTCATTCCAATTACTTACTGTTATTTCTAGCCCAATAGACTTTAATTTACCCAATAGTCGCTTATAAGGGACAGTATCAAATGCCTTTGCAAAGTCTAAAAACACTATATCCACAGCCGCCCCACTTCTGTGGAGGCTTCTACTCACCTCTTCATAGAAACAGATCAGGTTGGTCTGACAACTTTTGTCCTCAGTAAAACCATACTGGCAATCAGACATATATCATATTCAGCCACATAATCCTGTATATAGTCCCTTATGAGCCCTTCAAACATTTTTCCCCCAGCAGATGTAAAACTTACTGGTCTATAATTACCTGGGCAAGACCTAGAACCCCGAAGATGGGAACCACATTTGCCTTGGGCCATTTTCCAGGCACTATACAAGTCACCAGAGAATCTCTAAATACCATGCACAGGGGCACAGAAATAACTGGGCTGAGCTCCTTAAGAACCCTTGGCTTAGACCATTTCTACTCTGTATTAACTGTACTGGCATCGCCTATATCAGCAGTGGGCCCAACCACATTAGCTACCTTTTCCTATTTTGTAAATACAGAGCTGAAGAACCTATTTAGTACCTTTGCCTTCCCCTGATCCCCAGTGACCAGCTCCCCATTACTATCATTTAAAGGTCCTACATGCTCTGACTTTGTTTTAGTTTTTTGTTTTTATTTATATGTTTAAAGAATTTCTTAAGACTTGTTTTGCTGTCCTTTACAGATTTTATTAAGCTCTTTTTAATTTTCAAAGGCTAGTGCTGACCCCTGGCCATGTTGGATATAGTTTTAATCGCCTATACTTGTTACCTATAGGAATACATTTTGCTATATATTTACACAAAATATATTTAAATCTCTCCTATTTGACTTTTACATCTTATTTGGTAATAGCTGCTCCCAGTCTATGTCCTGTAGTACAGCCCTCAATTGGCTTTTTTAAATCGAATGTTTTTACCCTCCCCGTCTGTTTTGTTTTTTCCAGTTTAGACTAAGGGGCCATTTACACGGTACAGGACAAATACCGGTCGGTTTGTACTGTTTTCTTGCCGTGCACAGGGCCGCCGGGGAATGGCTTTCCTCCGAAGTTAGCGGAGAAAAGTCCTCCCCCTTCACATAAACATGTTCATATTCCATTCGAAAACCAGTCGGAAGAATGAACATGTTCTATATTTTTCGGACCGCAGTGGTCCAGATTTTCCATTAAGGTCCGTGTTTATCTGCCGGTTTGCAGCTGGTTTTCAAAACCGGCTGAGAAACAGTGCCGTGGTGACAAGGCCTAAAACTATTTTGTTACCAAGGTTTTGAGAAACAGTGAACGCTTCAACAAGTTCTGCTTTGTTAGAAATTACCTGTTCTAACAGAACATCACTTCTAGTGGGATCTTTCACAAACTGGCCCATAAAAAATATCCTGTATCAGGTTGAGGAACTTCCTTCCCTTAGTAGTAGAAGCAGAACTGTGACCCCAGCCATATCTAATAATATTAATAATCTTTATTTATATAGCGCCAACATATTCCGCAGCACTTTACTACTTAGAGGGTATAAGTACCGACATTACACATTAAAAAGTACTTACAAATGAGATACAAGGTGTGAGGGCCCTGCTTGCGAGAGCTTACATTCTGTTCTTACATATATTAGGGTGTATGGGTGAGACAAAGGGTAAGAAGTGCTAAGTTTACAATTGTCCTGCCATGTTACATAAACATAAGGTGGTTATATTTCCTCTGTGATGTTGAGGGGACTCTAGATTACTCCACAAATATTTTTTTCTGTGTTACCACCCCTTTATATTTCCATCCACTAGGTTTTCACATCTTCACCATCTTCACACGCTATTGCCTCTTTTACACTTGCTTTCATATCATTCCTTACGTACAAAAACAAAAGCAAAACAGAAAATAGCGCTCCCAAGTGCAATACCGTTGTAACAGATGCCCCGACTCCGAGCGGGGCGCCCCGTCCCGCACCTCGGGTCCGGGGTCCGCTCACCCCTCTGCCCGTGCCTCTAGTCACTTACCCGGCCACGCTCCTGTCCCGTCCGTCTCTGTCCCTCGGCGCGCGCGCTGGCAGTGTGAAGTTTAAAGGGACAGTGCACCGGTAATTGGCCATTACCGGGCACTGCTCCTATTTAAGTCCGGCCTCTTCCTGGCAGCCTGCCGGATCTTTAGTGCTCATGCCTATAGAGAAAGTGTTCCTGAAAGTCTCATCTTGTCTACCGTGTACCGAACCGTCCGCTTACGTTTACCGACCACAAATCTCTGCTGCCTGCCCTGACCTTCCTGCCTGTCCCCGACTATGAGCCTGCCTGACGAATCTGTACCTCGCCTACCCTTGGCCGCCACCGCAGGCAAGTCCCGCCAGTGGAAGCGACCTGGTAGATTCCCGCCACAGCAAGTCCATCCCGCTGTGCGGGCGGGCGTGGGCTTTCACCATCGCCTGCGGTGGTCCAGCAGATCCACTACAAGACCGTTACAGTAAGATCCGGCCATGGATCTGGCCAAAGTGCCATTATCCAGCCTGGCGGATCTAACGACCGTTGTTGCCCGCCAGTCACAGCAACTAGGTCAACAGGCGCAGCAACTGAACCAGCTGTCCACCATGTTGCAGCAACTCGTCACCGCCCAGCAGCAGCAACCTTCGCCATCTCCCGCGGTTGTTCCTGCCTCAACGATTCCTTTGGCTCTGGGGGGCCCCAAGCTTCGGCTGTCGCTCCCATCCAAGTACGACGGAGATCCGAAACTCTGCAGGGGGTTCATCACCCAATGTTCTATGCACGTGGAGCTGATGGCCGACCAGTTCCTGTCCGAACGTGCGAATGTGGCTTTCATGTTCAGCCAGTTCTCCGGGAAGTCCATGGCATGGGCTACACCTCTGTGGGACAGGAACGATCCGGTGACGGCGGACCTACAGTCGTTCCACAGTGAGTTCCGCAGTGTGTTTGAGGAACCAGTTCGTGCATCCTCTGCCGAGACAGCCCTCCTAAACCTACGCCAGGGGGATTTGTCCGGGGGAGATTATGCAGTGCAATTCCGCACCTTAGCCTCAGAACTGTCATGGAACGAGGCCGCTCTGTGCGCCACCTTCAAGAAAGGGCTCTCAACCCAAGTTAAGGACGTCTTGGCCGCAAAAGACATCCCATCTTCCCTCAGCGACTTGATCCGGTTGGCCACCTGCATTGATGTGCGCTTCATTTAACGGGAAGAGGAACTTCGGCAAGAGCATCAGTTAGCCCAACCTCGCCGGTTTCCTCGCCTGGCACCGGTGTTCCAGAGGCCTCCTGCGCCACAGTCGCCAACACCCACCGAGGATCCCATGTAGATTGATCGGGCTCATCTCACAGAGCAAGAGTTGGCCCAGCGTCGGCAAAGGAACTTGTGCCTCTACTGTGGCAGTCCAGAACATTTCTGGAGGAGTTGTCCCAAGCGTCCCAAGCATGCAGGAAACTCCCGCACCTAGGTTCTGTGGGAGAGGCATTCCTAGGTGCAAACTCCTCCTCTCCACACCTGTTGATGCCAGTACAGGTCGTGTCTGAAGCTGGAATCTCGTTCCAAGTCCCGGCGTTTCTGGATTCGGGCTCAGCCGGGAACTTTATCCATCAGTCTCTGGTGCAACAGTATCGTCTTCCGGTGGTCCGCCTGGAGAAACTGCTTGTTAACTTATCTGTCAGCGGGGAGCTGCTTAGCGACACCATCCAGTTTGTCATCAAGCCACTGTCCCTCCACGTGGGGGCACTACATAAGGAAGAGATCTCCTTCTATGTGTTGCCTCGCTCCACGTCGGCGGTCCTCCTCGGGCTTCCATGGTTGCGGCTCCACTCTCCTACGCTGGACTGGATGTCTGGAGAAGTAACTGGTTGGGGTCCCAACTGTCGGGGGGCGTTGTTTGGTGGTGCCTCGTCCGGTGCTTTCCTGCTCCCGCTCGACCCTTCGGGAGCCGCTACCCAGCCTACCGCCCGAGTATCTGGAGTACGCTGATGTGTTCTCTGAGAAACAAGCCGAGAGTCTTCCTCCTCATCGTCCATACGACTGCCCGATTCACTTACTGCCTGGTACCAGTCCTTCTCGGGGCAGAGTCTACCCCTTATCCGTTCCAGAGACACAAGCCATGTCGTAGTACATGCAGGAGAATCTCCAGAAGGGGTTCATTCGAAAGTCCTCTTCTCCCGCGGATGCGGGGTTCTTTTTCGTAGAAAAGGACGGTTCCTTACGGCCCTGCATCGACTACCGGGGTCTGAACAAGATCACAGTGAAGAACCGGTACCCTCTGCCGTTGATCACGGAGCTATTTGACCGTCTGCAGGGCGCAAGCTGGATTTGAGTGGGGCCTATAATTTGGTCCGAATCCGCAAGGGCGATGAATGGAAGACGGCCTTCAACACCAGAGATGAGCAGTTCGAGTATCTGGTCATGCCATTCGGACTGTGTAATCCCCCTGCCATCTTCCAGGAGCTCGTGAACGACATCTTCAGAGACCTCCTCTACACCTGTGTAGTGGTCTACCTGGACGATATATTGGTGTACTCTCTTGACCTCAAAACCCACCGCAGCCATGTCCGTCAGGTGTTGAGGCGTCTCCAAGATAACCACCTGTATGCCAAGCTGGGGAAGTGCCTCTTCCACCAAACCAAAAATCAAGATTGACCGCACTCAATTAGATGCAAATAAAATTATTTTATTTCAATCCACAGGCTCCGCATGTATAATGGATATAGGTGACTTTTACATATATGACGTTTCGGTCGAAAGACCTTTTTCAAACAGTCACTGTGAATATAAACATAAACAAAGAATAAATGTGCCATATATTACATGTGAGAACAACAGAAGTACATATATACATATTTACAAATAATTTCATTATAATCCTTCTGCAAATTCTCTAATAGATCCATATAGATATTTTATGTAGCACAAAACATAGTTTTCCATGTAATTACAAGTATACATTTTAGGTAGGATCTCAAAAAATGTATAGAAAAACGTATGAAAAATATATATACAGTGAAATATCCAAAGGAGGAAATCAAACATTACCCTGGTATATAAAAGTAGAAAAAACCAACATACTTGTCTCCCATTTAGGATGAACCTAGCTGTATCCCTATTAAACCCTTTTTAGAAAGAACTTACCAAGTTTGAGGCAAAGAGAAGTGAGTAAACGGGCCGCAGCCCAGTATGAGAAGGAGCCGTCTGGTGTAATGAGCAAGAGAACGGGTATAAATAGGTCTGTGTGCGGCAGCGCCGCCGGAAATGGAAATCTCGATGACGTTGCTTCCGGTTGCTAGGAATCATGGGAATTGTAGTCAGAGAGTGATCCGTGGCACCCGCGCATGCGCAGTGGCGCCGCGGACGTGCCGGGATTAATAGAGGAAATGTAAGTAAAGGAAAATGGTAAACAAAGAAGTAAGTGTGACAAATAAGAAATGGAAGAGAGGAGAGAAGATATATACCAGAGGGAGGGACAGAGATGAGAGAAGAAAGAGGTAATAAATGGTAATTAGAATGTGGAAAAGAATGAATGGTTATGAGTAGAAAATAAGAGAATGTAGACTGATAATAGGGAAGGAAAAAAAGGGGAAAGGAAAACACGGGTAATTTCTTGTAAAGAGAAAAGAGGGAAAAGAAAAGGGGAGGAAAGTTAATACATCAGTGAGTAAAATAGGGAGAAGACAGATAGAGCAATATGTAGAAAGAGTGACAGGAAAATAAAGAAAAAGAAAAAAGAGAAAAAAAAAATTAAGACAATATTTTAGTAATGAAAAAGGAACACACAAAGGAAGGGAAAGATGATAATTCGTAGGGAAAGGGAGAAATAGAACAGGTCCAATGTTGTCTCACCCTGCTGTAAAGTCTGTTTCAACGTTGCTAGGGAGGAAGAAGAGAACACAAGGAGGTGAGTAAATGGAATACAATACAACTCAAGCAAATAAAAAGTCACATTCCCTATTTAAACCATGGGGATGTAATGTGTTCAATCTAAAGATCCAAAAAGACTCCCTTTCTTTAAGTAATCTAATGTGGTTCCCACCTCTTCTAGGTCTTTAATCTGTTCTAGGATCTGGAATCGCAACTGCGAGATACTATGCCCTGCTTCCTTAAAGTGATGGGGCACTGGTAACCAATTTTTGTTGCATCTTATAGGAGACTTATGGCTCGAGAGACGGTCTTTCATTCGTTGGACTGTCTCCCCTACGTATAACAATCCGCACGGGCATTTTAAGGCGTAAACCACATAGGTGCTATCACAGGTAAAGGGACCTCCTAGTTCAAACTTCCTCCCTGTCCTTGGATGTGAGATAAAGTTGCCCTTGATTGCACTAGAGCAATGGCAGCATTGTAAACAAGGGAATGTACCCCTTCTTGGTGAAGTTATAGTAGACTGAATAAGTGGTCTCTTTGTGGATCCTATGTCTGCTCTCACTAGCATGTCTTTAATATTTGTGGGTCTTTTGGAACATATCAGGGGTGGATTCTGAAAGTATTCCAGATGTGGGTAGGCTCTCCTTAAAATATTCCAATGTTTCCTTAGAATGTTGTGTATACCCACCATTCTTGGATGATATGTGTTGATGAATGGAACTCTACTAGAGCTTGATGTGTTGGAACTGGTACCTGTTGTAATAAGTCCTAGACTCTCAATTGGGTAGCCCCTATTGCGGAATTTTTCCTCCATGTTTTTCATTCTGACTTCTCTTTGTGTAGGATCTGACACTATGCGTTGAACCCTCATCATCTGAGACTTAGGTAATGCTTTTTTAACATGGGCCGGATGACAGCTTCTAAAGTCGAGGAGGTTATTCCTATCGGTGGGCTTCACATAAAGGTCAGTGCTAAGAGTACTGTCCTCATTTTTTATAACCATTGTGTCAAGGAAAGGTAAGCGGAACAAGTCATGTGTTGAAGTAAATTGTAATTCAGGTCTTACCGAATTTAACCAGTTAATAAATTGTTGTAATGAATCAACATCCCCGTCCCAAATGCAGAACACATCATCAATGTACCTCTTCCACACTTTTGAATGATGGCGAAAGAGGTCATTCTGGTAGATGTATTGACGTTCGAAATATGCCATGTATGCATTTGCATAAGGGGGGGCCATATTTGACCCCATAGCTGTACCTCTTATTTGTGCAAAAAAAGAATCCTCAAACATGAAATAGCTATTTTCTAATACCAATGTAAGTAATTCTATGCAGAAATCAGATTCATCCTCAGACATTTGAGAATTCCTAAAAAACTCTGAAGCAGCTTCTATTCCCTTAGTGTGTTCTATGGACGTATACAAACTGCATACGTCTAGAGTGACTAATAATACTGTGTTTGGAATTTTATCCAGTGAGTTTAAGACCGTTAGAAAATGGCCTGTATCTTGTAGATACGATGGAGTTGTCTGTACAAGGGGATTTAGGATTTTTCAAGATATTGGGAGATTGGTGAGAATATTGAGTCACTTGATGCTACTATGGGCCTGCCCGGCGGTTTCTCCAAGCATTTATGAATTTTTGGAAGTGTATAAAACACTGGGGTAATAGGATGGTCCATTTTTAGGAAGGCAAAGGTGGATCTATCTATGACTCCTTTAGCAAGGTATCGATCTAATATTGTCTAAATCTTATCTGTGATCCTAAAAATAGGGTCAAAACTCAATGGAGTGTATGTAGTGGTGTCAGTTAACTGTCTTAAACCTTTTTTTCGATAGCTCTTTTGCTAACCACTTTTGCACCCCTTTATAGCGGGTTTTAATAAAGGTTTATCTTTCTTGAGGACTTCAAAGGGCTGATATTCACCAGGGTTAAAATTTTGTTTTCCCTTTTTTCTTTCCTACTCTGGTGGGGTAGGTATCTATGTCCTTTGGACAATAGAGAGTAAGTCCAATAGGGGGGTACTTTTTTGGAGGGCTGAATTGACTTTTCTATAAAGCCCAGTATTTAATAGACATGTGGCTAGGGGTTTGGTTTTCCCTGCAGGGTAGATTCAGAAAAATAGCTTTGAGCCCAGGACTAAAGAAACATGAATTCCTGTTTTAAATCAAGTTATCAAAAGAAGAAGTGGGGAAAAGAGAAACCTTTTTGTAATACAATATATTCTATAGGGGTCAATACACGTGATGAAATATTTACAACCAAATTATTTTCAATCACAACATCGATCTCACAGCTCCCTTGAGCGCGTTGTTATATTTGCTAAAGGTTTGCGACGTCCTCGCCCGCCCTCCTAGTATGTCTCTTCCCGGTAGCCCCCTTCGTTTTGGGAAAAAAAAAAAAGAAGTACCCTTACTTTCGTGGGCCTCTATCACTTTCGAGCCCCTCGAGTAGTTCTGCGTCCTCTTGAAAAAGGTGTTATATCTTTGAGGCGGTACTGCCAATGGGTAACCTTTTTTGCTATAGTCCTCAGCGCCCCAAGGAATTTAACTCGTTTTCGATTTTCCAGGATTTTCGATGTTCGGCTATCGATTTTTCAGTGTGGGTTTCACTGCTGCCAGGTCATTTTTGAAAGGTTTTGCTGAGTTGTTTTCAATTACCTAAATTTTGTTCTGGTTTCAGTGATGGAACTTAAGATGTTCAATGTTGAGGATCAAGTCCAGAGAGCACTATTCAAAAACTTCAAAAATTCTTGCATATTTTTCATTATCTCTGAAAAAGTTGGTTGAAGGTGCGATTCCCGTCCCCCCTTGGGGTCCGTTTTTATCATAGAATCAGCTAGGGTGGGACAGTAGAGTTGGGACCAAAATAAGCGTTTTTTATGCACTCCTTTTTATGTAACTCCTTTGCGGGAACCCCGCAGAAAAACCTTGGCGTGTTGTACCTGAGAATGATATTTGTTGCTTGTTTTTCACTGTAGTGAAAGGTCCGTAACATTGTAGAAGGAGGGGGCCGTTTTCCCCAGTTAGATTCAAAGGGAAAAAAAAAAGAGGGAAGGGACTCTCAGCTTGCTTATTGCGTTTTTTATGGGGCCTTGATGGAGTTTCACCACATATATAGCCAAAAAACAAGATTTACCGCACTCAATTAGATGCAAAAAAAATAAATTTTTTTTCAATCCACAGGCTCCGCATGTATAAGGGTAAGGTGATTTTTTCATAATTTTATGTTTCGGTCAAAAGACCTTTTCAAACATCCTGTGAATATAAACAAAGCAAAGAATAAATTGCCCTTATTACAGTGAAAACAACAAAGTCATATATACATATTTTCAAAAAAATTTTTTAATTAAATCCTTCTGCAAATTCTCTAATAGTCCATATAAAATATTTTTTTGTGCACAAAACATAGTTTTTCCATGTAATTACAAATATCATTTTTA